>OFHS01004928.1:0-12808 GCA_900245855.1 Calvadosia cruxmelitensis
AAAAAAAAAAAAAAGATTGAATTTATAAAGTAGCGAGCTACCTTGCTGTCACTTCATTACTTACGTTAACCATTTGTCCATCGTCAATTGCTGCAAATCCTATATCTTGTACACCATGATTAGCACCAAAGATTTTGAGCAGTCTTGTCAGGTACTTTGCAATACAGCCAACAATGCTGTGATTTGGAGCCATGCTATCTTGTTTCTTAGCAGCAATATACACGTTTGCTTGCTTCACCAAAGCTTGCATGTGCTGCATAACGGTTGCTGTGTCGATAGAATCTACAAAATAAAAACCGCAACAGTGATGCACGAAACCAACCTACTTTCACATACAACATTGATATCAACAGAAAAACCGGTCAGGAGAACGAAAAGTCATCAGGGGACGAATCTTCTTTAAGAAATAACAAACTCACCACAGAAAGCTGCATGTATTTGGTCTTTCTTTTCGAAGAATCTGCCACAAAAATTCAAATCTCAATGATGACTATCACGCAGAACAACGAACAAATAGAATTTAATAGCTACAAATGAAAAGCACGGTTAACTAATTGCATTTGAGTGACTGCATTAGCAATATAAAATTGACATACTTCAGTTGCATTTCTTTTTCTAATTGGCGATAGTCGTGAGCTGATACGGTCGTTGATTCTGGTTTTCGTAAAATATCTTTCACATTCAAGAAGAAGTCCTTTGAATGGAAAAAAACAGCCATGAGTCTAACGACTCTAATGCCCATGGGAAAATCACAAAATGAATTTTCCTACCGCTGACAAGCAAGCTTCCTTACATTAAACATTTTGTCGATCTGTTCGGCTTCTTTCAAAACATTAGAGCTATAGTCTAACGTTGAATTCCAAGCATGAAGAAGAAATGCAAAGCGAATCTGTCGAGCTGAGTTTTTCTTCAGAGCTTCCTGAAAACAACCAAACATATCGTAGATGAATATACTTGTCACACGTTACTTTCCAACACTAAAAACATCGCTGTGTCCTTTCCTATGTATGGTTACACAATCGCTTATCTCTGTTGGACTCCCTAATACATAATGTGTTCGTCACTGGCAAAATGAATACATATCACTCGGCACATGTGCTGACTGGGAATTGAACCTGCAAAGCTTCAATGATAACCACATGTCTTACCGTAGACCTTGAGATGATGCAAACTGCTCTCGCTTTCATCATCAGATAATGGATACTTCTCAGCAAGGAATGAATGACTTACCTTGATTGTGATAAAGTTCTTTAATGACTTGGACATCTTGCATCCTTCTATCGTCAAGTGTCCCGCATGAAGAAAATAATGAATCCATTGATCGCATCCATAATGTGCCTAACGTTGAAGAAATTATACACAGGTCTTTACTTACCAAAAATCGGTTGACAATGGGCACAAGCGGAAATTATACTGAAGCTTTCTTAGAAGAACGTCAGATAGTATAAATAGATAGATAGATACTTATTTTTGATCATCTAGGACAACGTAAGAAAACAATACAGCATAAATATATACATCAAGAAAACATTACATGATCATGGTCGTCCCGTAAGCACTCGATGCTTGTTTATTTGGGAGACCATAAAACAAGCATTGCGAAAAAATAAGGCAAATAATAAATAAGATGGTACGGTAAAGAAAACGGCAATACCTCAGTCGATCAGTAGCAATACACAAAGACATGGTCGAGTCCAGTCGTTTTCTCATTGAGCAGCAACTTTCACAGGTTTGGCTTATCTGTAAGTGGGATCCACAGTATAACCAGTAAACTTTAGAAGATTTACCTCAGCTTGAGCAAGTTCGTTGTCATGATGGGGAAACTTCAGGTCAACGCCACCGGTATGAATATCAACAGATGATCCCAAAACATCACTATTGAAAAGCAAAAATCGTCTCATCAGCAGCGTCTCACAAAATGATAGAATCTGCAACTGTGGCTTGTAGAAGGTCACTCCAACGTTTGAGCCAAATAGCTACACTTTCAAAGCAAATATTAAGCTGTAATCCATTTGAAAGGTTTTTCAAATAGCTCCAATAATTTCTTCTGGCTGCAAAAGCATTCAAGATATTAAGACCAAAGCACACTGCTTGTGGAAGCTCTAAAGTATATGTGAGCCAAGCCACAAGGATTATAAAGTATACACATCAAATTATACCTGCACATCACAGAACATTCAATGTGCCATCCAGGTCGTCCCTAAATCAAATGCAATTAGACAATAAGTTCATTAATCATCAATTCATCATTGATGCAACCAAGTGGATTTGACTACTTTGCAGATGTTCAAGTTGAATAGAATGCATGCATTCACTCTACCTTTCCCCATGGAGAATCCCAGAACGGCTCTCCAGGTTTACTGGCTTTCCAAAGTGCAAAGTCTCTATTTGACTTCTTCTCTGTATCCGCGTCAAGACCAAGAGCTCCTACCAAACAAGAGAACCCGGCAACGTGATAAAACAACATAATTCTACACTCAATAGATCAATCAGTAGTGGCCTGATTGGTTACATCGTAATTGTACACTGTATGTCACATAATTCTTTGTGCTGTAATCGTGTCTCTTGTGAAATATATTAGTTTGTGAATCTGCAAGACTGAGCCTAGATGTGTGTATTCTTCGGTCACTAAATCTATCCAACTAAATATGTACAGTCATCATCATCATCATCGTCTTTATTTAGGGAGGCTATCCTGATAAGCTTTCGCTTGTCTCCCTCAGGGACTTCCAAAAGTCAAACCTGTATTAGCGGCCACTTCTATAGAGCAGCCACCTGTGTATAAAGGCCACTCTTCATAACCCAAAAATGACACTTTCTATAGAAATCAACATGGATTGAAAGGCCACTGTTTATAAAGGTTATTTCCTTAGGTTCCATAGGTGATAATTATAGACAGGTTTTACTGTACAAAAATAACTTTGGGAAATCACAAACTGCACCTTCTCCTTCGGCCAAAGCATCAAGATCCCCAACTGCTTCAGGAACAAGCTTGGCATATTCATGAGAGCCACTTGCCGCAAACTTAACTGTGTCGAAGTAAACTGATCCTTTAGATTCATACCTAGATAAAAGACGAGAAATGTTATAAAAATCTTGGCAGAATATAAAATGCAGCATCAAAATGCACAACAAAAGTTTTGTTACAACCACAAGTCCTACAAACAAACACTGGTTTCTTTCCAAAATCATGCTAAACAACCACACAATATAAAAATCAAACACAACTGACACAATAAGTCAGCACTTCTTCACAAATAACATACATTTGTTAGTTCACGGCTTAAAATTGGCGACTGCTCGTGAGCATACATTGCAAGATATCTGCTGCTAAAATAAGCTAAAGGTGGCGCCATCCTAGTTTCAAGCCTTGCACGCATTGAAGGTCTCCCATGTTAGAAGTGCGCAAAATACTGACGAAATTGCAGAATACTGATGAAATTTACTTCTGAGCGACTTACGCAAAGCCATTTTCGATTATTTTCACAATGTAGGTAACCACTTCAGGTACATACTGACTGACCCTTGTCAAAACATCCGCTGGCAAAATCTGCCGAGGAGAAATATAAACACACAGTTATATTACATATGGTACTAATCTCAAAGCATGCAGTAGCCAAAGAAGTTTACAAAACTTAACAGAGAATACCAGCCTCGCTGCTCATCATTGAAACAGTGGCGTACAATTAAGTTTAGTCTCCCTAATCGAGTTGAATCATAGGTTTATATATCGTTCTTATATGTACCAAAATCTGACAAGGTTTAAAAAACTTCACATTTTGCTATGTAATAATTATATCAATAATGACAGTCTGTTGTGGACGTAGAATAACAACAAAATAATGTATTTAATCAACAACTAAATAAATAAATAATAATTAACGAATTTTTTAATTAATTAATTTATATAAAATCAACTTAATTTATGATTTATTGAACTAAATCATGTTTTGCAACTCCTGTATCTTTCTCATGTGTCACACTATCCAATAGTATCCATGATTCACAATACTTCATAGAACGGCATCGCAAGGCAGACTGTGTGATAGTTGTGACATCAGTAATGACAAAATATAACCTAAAGACAACAATTCTAGTACATACGTTAAGAGCTTTCATGTCTTTGTGAAATTCATTCTCCCAAAATTGTGTAAGCTCTGAGAAGATCTTGTGGTCTGTTACCTCCATTCCTTTCTGCAATGAATTTAATATGTTTGTCATATAGATCATGTGTCAACACGCAGCATGATACAAACAACTCCTGAGCACCTTTTGACAAGATCTATTACTAACCTTATAACTGCCGCCATTTCTCACCAGAAACAATTTACACTATACCCTCTAACAACGGATTATCTCTTACGCCTTGATGCATTCCTAGTCCCCTGGTACAGTCTTCTCTTTCAAAGCACATTGGCTAGAACGTGATGCCTCATCGTTTGAATGATAAATCATATTTTATGGACGCCCCAAATGGATATTGTGAAACCTGTCTATACCGGTCACCTCTGGGACCGGACAAAAATGGCCTTAATAGACAGGTGGCCTTTCCGTCCAGGCTGATTTCTATAGAAAGTGTCATTTTGTGGATATGAATAGTGGCCTTTATACACAGGTGGCTGCTCCATAGAGGTGGTCGCTAATACAGGTTTGACTGTACCATAATAAGCGCTTTCTACTGTTGGTCAGAAAATATTCTACCAATGAACAAGCAACAAACACAATAATATTTATAGATCTGTGGCAGAGTGGATGGCATCTCACATCCTGGCTGTTTCTTGTTGTGTGAAGCATGTCGGGTGATTTGTTCTTGGAGGACTGACAAGAATAGCACTAGCAAGCTAGAAGGCAATAGCAAGAATCACGAACTATTGCTAATCCCCTTGCTTATTCGAACCATGCGCATGATTCAGGGACTGGGACTGAAGTGCTGTCAGCTCCTAATAATCTAATTGCATGGAATCGAGGCTAGCCTCGTCTCGATTCCATGTTACGTTCCTGAAGCCAATGGATCGATTTTAACTTTACTTAATTCTTATTCAGCTAGATTAAATCTATAAGTAAGAGAAGTGAATGCAAACAGCAACAATGGATTGCTATTCAAATTCCTTGACAAACTTGTCCACAATCATTCGTACCTCTTTATCTAGCCATTCTGACAATGGGTCTTTGCAAGCAGTAAGAAATGCCTGCAAAAGAAAATAACACATTTATATCTCAGCAGCAGTTATAGAGAATCTCCACAATATCATCGGTCAGAACATTCCAGTCACAAGCTGCAGCATTAACTAGATTGTCTGTAAAGCCTCCGCAAACTAAACTTTGGGACCACAACTTTACCCTCCACGGAATGCAAATAGTCATTCATGTCTTTTGTGACATTGCTTACAATCGTAAAAATCTAATCAATAGTTAGCTGTTGCTATAATTTGAAAGGACCAAATTACCTTTTGTGCTACAGACACGGCTTCGTTATCCCCAGAAGATAGACTTCCTTGAAAAGCCTCTCTTGACTCCTTGGCATTTTTCTGAAAGCAGGGGGACATCAATAATGAGAAAAATGCAATTAATCTATAATATATATTATAATGTGCATATATTATATATACACACGGGATAGTCCTGATGGTAACGGGCAAAATGCAAACTCTATATTTTAGACTTACATACTAGGCCTACTACAATCATTTCAATTCTCACCAATATTTTAGTCAGCATGTTCTTCTTATCCTCGTCTTTAGTTGTGTTCAATTTCTGTTCAAATATCTGCAAGAAAACAATTATTGAGAATAAATTGGCAACGTGTGATAGATTAAGATCACCAGGAAGCTTAGTTACAAACAATTGAAAAATCTAATTTGGGAAACTCTGTTGAGGTCAAACACCGCAAAGAGAACATTATATTCACTTGGATTAAAGCTAAGTATACCAGTTTTAAACTGAATTCCTTATTGCCGAAAGGTGCAACCATTTGGCTAAAAGACTTACTGTTAAGTTAAGCATTTAAAATTTTGCAATTTCGCTATTTAGCACTGATTTTGCATCAGTTTGATTGCTCTAGTTGAAACACATCATTGTGTCAAACGTGACATGTTGTCTGTTGATAAAAGAGTCTGCCCTAAAAGTTAACAAGATGTCACCTTTATGTGTCAACAGATAAGCCATGGACATTGTGCAGAAGTAATTTAGCAAAAGACACTTTACGTAAAAGGAAGGAAAACAATTGATTTCCAATAATTCTTTGTAACTGTTGAAGCATAGATTTGATGTTTGAACATATTATACCCATGCAGAGCTTTTGACAAAACCCAAGGGTAAGAAGTTCTACGTCGATAAACAACATTTGAACATGTTCAATAGTTCATCACTCACATCTAACGCTACGGTCGTTTCTTTCCGGATTGTATCTATGTCTTTAGCCTCGCTCACGTACATCTGCCAGAGATGATTTCGCCTCGCTCTTAGAATAATCTAGAAAGATAGAAATAAATGGTAACTGATAAAAAGCAGCCACAAACTATTAGTCAGTACAGAAGAAATAGCCGATAGTATGTTGTAAACAGTAAGATGTTATGGACTAATGGCAGAAGTGTAGGAGACGAAGATGGAGGCTTTAGCATTCCATAATATATATTTGATAGACGCGTTCCATCCACAGGAGAGATGGCAGAGTTCCAAGGAGTACATATGGTCACTGGTGCCAGAGTTATATGTTGCAAGACAAGCGTACTATGCAAGACATATGGAGTTATTGATACGAGGAAGTGCAGACGGGAAAGAGGATGATTACAAGATGATATGGCTACATGCTCTCGAGATTACGTTTCTAGACAATGACGATTAAAGTTCACACTGACCACGCATCAGCCACTTCAGATGTGAATAGGAAAGCTAGACCAAGGAACCGGAAATATATGACGTTATAAGAAATTGTACATTACATAAGAGGTGGCATTATCATTATCATATTCATACAAGTAGCACAATAACATTGTTACCGTCATCTGTCATTTGTCTTATTGACCCTAAGCGTTTGTCCATCCATATCTGTTTTGACATTGTCAATGTCATTCCTTTATCAAATCGGATCTCACGGAAATCATCTGTGAATTCACGTGCATGTATTTCTTGATGATTAACTTAACTTTACCGGATCGAATTGCTTGCCTGATTAGGCAAGGCTATTTTGACAATAAAAGCACTTTCTACTGTATACCCATTACCCTAATTAATCACATTATCATCATCATTGGTTTTCTGCCTTAAGGCAGGTTCTAGGCATGTAGCAACGCCAATTCTCTCTGTTGCGGGCTCTCCTCTTCATCGCGTTGTAAGACTCATTCACTTCTCGCATGTCATCTAACATCATCTAACAATTAATCACATAGTAAATGTTAAATTCAACATGTTTCCGCTATGCCGCCTCACATAATCTACGGTTATTGAGAAGATTGTTGATCTTCTGCCTCTTAATAACTTGTGAAGGTCAAATAGGCAGGCCTATGTGAGACTGTAGCATGCCTACCGGTAATATTTTATATTTATAAATGACTCTTACTTTATCGTCCACGTCTGTGATGTTCATGACATAGTATACGTCATAATTGAAATAATCATTCATCACCCTTCGCAGAATGTCAAATGTGATGTAAGACCTAAAACAAACCAAAAAACGTAAATTGTCGGCTCATTCTGCCATCATTATGACAAATTATCACACAGGTTAAAAGATATAGAAAAAAACACACAAAATCTACAAAGGTAAAAACTAATTGATATTCTATTATACATTTCTTCAGAGAAATACTACTTCAGAGAAATGGCAATGACACTCACCTAGCATGACCCATGTGAGAAGCATCATAAACAGTTGGGCCACAGCTATACCATGAGACTCGTTTTCCTTCTTGTGGAACAAACTCTTCCTAGAATTTAACAAGAAATGAATGCGGCAAGACTGAATATAATTGATTGTCATCCTTTAATCAGAAGCAGATCTTCACACAAATAACCACTCCTATTCCTAGCTCAATCCTACTGGGTGCCATTATATATTAAATGTGTGATGTGTATGCAAAACATGATCAGAAACTCTGTGCTGAAATGTTTTGGGAAAATCTAGTGTTTTGGACGTAGATTTGAACTTACTGACATGCCAGAGCATTTTGCATATAATATTTCTTCTTACGTAAATACGTTATACCCGTGACGTTTTAGCGCATGCGGATGTTTATTGTATCTAATATTACTTTGTTAAAATTACTTATAAATCGTACATAATAGTCAGGTGTGAAAGCAAATTGTTTTGAGATACAACAACAATGGCAACAACGGCACCAAACGATGAGAAAAGTTGGAGAATTTGGTGAAAGAAGACATTAATTGTTCAAGTGAATTTATAATGTCTATTCTTTTTTATTCTTTTTACTCTTTGGTTTGTTGGATTCTATGCTGAAACATTATACTCTGTCGACTACATCTGTCCATCAAGTAAATTTAAATCGGTCTGCCTGACACATCTAGAATTGATCGAGCTATAATCTTCATCAGTTGCTAACCTTCTCACGTGTCAGACTGTTGTATAGCTGCAACTGTGAAGTACCATCTGGCTTCCTCCACTTTCTCATGTTGTCAAAGGAAGTGCTGTCTTGGCTACAGCACAAATGTGCCAGTCGGTGAAACACGCGGTGTTGGGGCCTTTGCAATCTGAGATACTTGACACAAATGCCAAAGCTGTTGACGTACAATCTTGTTTGTGCAATCAACCTAAGTACGTAAAATCATCGTATAAGATTACGATTTAGTAGTGATGCTGAACTGGACAAAGACACATTAACTGTACACAATCAATCTAAGCTACCATTTTACATAGGAGAATTAATGCCATACAGCGGATTTAACAGACTAATTCTCATAGTTTTCTAAAATATCATTATCATAATTTAAGCATAATTTCGACATCAAGTAACTCACATCAGCATGAATGAATAATTATTAAGTAATGTCACACTATGACGTACTTTCAGTGCATAAAATCACATTTCTGAAGACTTTCGGGCACGGACTTTGCGATATTGGAGTCTAGTGTCTAGTGAGTCTACAAAGTCTTCATAAGCCAAGATGTGATTGCAGTTTAAGTTTGTTTATAAAAGCTAACAAACTATTGAAATTAATGTTAAGACCTTCTTCGTCGTAATAATAGAGTAGTCTACTAATCTACCAAATAATTAAAAGAGGCGCATTACATCGCAGCAAATCTGAGCTTAGGAACATTCTATCTTAGCTAAATATAAAGCAGTTCAATTCTACACGAATTATGAATGGCCTTGGGATGCAATAAATCACTCATTCAGTAATAATTGAAACAGAACAATATGTTCTGAGCTTACATTCAAATAAATCAGCTACATCCAAATGAAGATAATGTAATGTCTTCACAAAATATCCTTTAAAATGCCATAGCCCTTGAAATAGATCAATGAAATCCAATATAAACCAACTGATTCGATGTGATTTTGGTCTGATTTTGGAAAGCCACGAAGAAAACAACGTGAGCACTAAAAGGATGCTCCCTGTGGACAACCACAGGGCACGCTGTAGCTGATGCAATATCGCTGTGGCACTCGCTCGACAAAATGCAAGACAGCAGTACTTGAATAATATTATGTTTTAAAAGACAGGGAACAATTTCAATGGGAATTTTACCTTTACTTCATATGTTACCGTTAATTCATCTAACTTTGAATCTAAGATCATTTAATAAGAAAATAATTAATAAAAATATAGAGAAAATTAGTGCAAGTGTAAGTTTGAACATGGTTTGAATTTTATGTTAAATTAAGCATGATGAAGGATTAGGAAGTCAGATATTTTCCCATGAGTTTTACCACAAGGCTGCAGTTTATTACTTGCACTCCGAGGAGTCGATCAGGTACTACATGTAAAAGATTTAAAAATTATCTTGTTCCTGGTTTCCCTGTACATGTGCACAGGGCGCCTAGCCCTTGCGATCCTGGCCTCAGTTGCACACATGCGTTTCTCAACTCTTATAACTTTCAAGCAAGGCAACATCATCTTTGGGGTTATTCACCATGTGCCTGTGCAACAATAGATAGTTTTATTTTAAATCTAAACAGATTTCTGCTTTCTGAGTTACATAATGGATGTGCAAAACCTCTCGCAATTATTTCAATGGACATTCGACTCAAATCTGCGAGCGCAAGCGGAGGCCAAGCTAGAAGAGGTAATCCTGCCTAACGTGTGTCATGTGTCTTGAAAATGCCCTGGTAATGTTGAACAAGGATTTTGTCCGTTTATTGTTATCAGATTCATTGATAGACCTGTGGTTACTCAATTGAATGATTCTTCTACCTGAGAAGGAGTTCACTGACTTTTTAACTTGGACGGACTGCTTTCAGATAAGAATGTAAACGAGTGCAATCGTTGTCCTAACTCCTAGTAGCGATTTTACGATAGCTTTCACCAGGAACTTCACGATAATTACTTTGCTTTGCATTGCTGAAGAATATCCATGTGATTTGGTATGAAATAATTTTTTTAAACTACTGAAGAAGCTCAGGTATTCCGGACAACTAGATCATGATAGGCCTACTGAGCACTGTATCAGTGATTAGCTTACTGAACACCGAGATAGCTTGGACCTGCCATCTTCTGGACTCATGGTAGCAAATCCCCAAAATGCTTATTCTCCCATTGATTACAACTGAGATTGGCGGCCTTGATTTGCCTACCAATCTTCTTATTGCAGTTCCCTTTTAAGCTGCAGTGACATACCCATTGTTTTAGACCAGCTGACATGGTGTGCGTCATCACAAGTGTATGTGTAGATCACTACCTTTATAGGCACGTGCTGGCAGTGCACATTGTCGAAAGCAAGGAGAGGTGGCTTGGAAATTGTTGCAGTTTTGTATCATAAGTAGACACGAAGGGCAGTGAGACAGATACCTCCAGGGATGACGTTGGTTTGTTTGTACTCGATGTTGTGAAAGCATAGGATACAAAAACAGACAGGACGTTTTAGATCTATTGACACAATGAGGTACTGATGGGAATAGATGCACATTATTGTACAATGGCTACATTGAAATTGGACATATGAAATACTTGTACACAGCAGTGACCATTGACATCAATCTATAGCTGCAAGGAACATCATCGATATATTGCGTTTGTTTGCTTATTTGCCTGTTAATATCAACATTTACTATAAAATGCTGTATATTACACAGTACCAGCATATTCAACGGTAGTGAATGTTGCAGTTGTGTGGGTGTGGGATAGCTAATCAACAAGTCATGTAACAGAAATCCTACATGGGTAAGCTTATCCACTGGGCCTTGTACAAGCGTATAAAATAAACAAGTTTCAAGCTTATTTCTCGTGGTTAATACAGATGAGATGGATAGAACATTTTTAAAACAATTATTGTATCTGCATTCCTATAGTGCATTCTCCGTTTATTGCTCTTATTATAACGAGTCACGCCACTCGCATATCACAGCTCTACAACTTATAATGACAGACACACGATAGAGCTAAGGATATGTGGTGACTGGTACGCTATCGTTGAGTGAATATCGTCATATAGCCAAATTTCTTTATATAAACTCATCACCACAAATAAGCTGTTTACAGCTTTATAATAAATTGTTTACAGCTTTGTGTTGCTAAGAATGTGCTAGTTTTATAGTAGGTCTTCATTGCCACATGTTTTTATGCTTCAGATATGCAAAACTCCGGGATTTACGTCAACAGTTTTACAGCTCGTGATGGCCGAAGACATACCAGTGCCAGTTCGTCAAGGAGGTAGGGACATCGGATGGACTGTTATTTTTTTGTTATTTTATTACTGTCAATTACATTGTTATGTAAATACAATGTCATACAGAGAGAGTAAAATGCACTGTTCTCTGAGCTTTAATAAGTATTGCTAGCAATGCATTGGATCTCAAATTATGAAGTTTTCGGATGTAGGATCGGATCAGAGTTTTTAGATTGAAATCCGGCCGGATCTTGGATCAGGGATTTTATGGAAAATGCAATAATTTATGGAAAAGGCAATAAATTCGAGGCGGTGAAGAAGAGGTGGTGAAGGAGCTGCGTTGTTAGTCAGGGCGGTCGTGACGATGCCATCAATCTCCGCTTGTTGAACGGCTGTGAACGGCGTCGTAAGACCGTGTAGCGATGATAGCAAATGAGATCCGGATCCTTGCATGTTTAATAGTTCGGGGTCACCAATGTGCGAGACAATAAACACGATTTACTGGCACAATGAAATAATATGAGCGCTGTTTTGTCGTGTCGACACGGTCAGACTGTTTATTGCGAAAAGTAAACAAGACAATCAACGCAACAGGAATACAGTGAAACGGACGTACAGAACAACAGTTACTTATTGGCTACGGCATTAGTTAAATTACAGTTGCTACAATGCCATGTAACTTTCTGTTGTTATTTGCAGCTGTCATTTATTTGAAAAACATGGTAACGCATCACTGGAGGCAATGGGAATCAGACAACCAAAGCGAACCAACGCCTTACAAGCTCTCAGATGATGATAAGACGGTCATGCGGCAGAATATCATTGAGGCAATCATTCATGCGACCGAGTTAGTCAGGTATTGTGAATTGTCTTAGCAGGAAGCGAGACTTTATGTGTGATGCTTTGCGAAAAACCCTTTATGAGACTAGTAACGTAACTGCAGTCTAATGACATTGCTTTAATGTAGCTAAATGTAATTTAGGTGAGGTTAGACTCACACCATAGTGCTAACTGCGATAGGGCGTA
>OFHS01004930.1:993-12806 GCA_900245855.1 Calvadosia cruxmelitensis
TTTGTTTGTTTGTTTGTTTGTTTGTTTGTTTGTTTGTTTGTCTGTTTAAAACCAGGCACCTGCCACTCATTAGCCAAGTACGGATTTCTGACCTTTGGGAAACAACACGGTTCTGGTTGTGCACGGTTTTCAAAACACACCGCACAGCTCGAACGCTCAAACCAGGTCAAAGTTGAACAATGAAAATTGGTGCAGAATGTAACGGAGCCGTTTTTGAAAAGGTCATTTTGAAACTGAGCTATGTTTTCTGGAAGTTTGTCAAATTTCCGCTGTGGTATGGGCACCTTGAATTTTCTTTGCTTGCCTTTGCAAACCCTTGCACTCGAATGACTCAGAAAGGATCGATTTCAGTCTCTTGGGAGCCGTAGCTCAGCTGAGAAACAATGCGCAGAATTCAAAGCTGGCTGAAGTCAAGTAGCAAGCAGAGAACTGTGATATGTATCAGACTAATTAATATCCACCCAAATGCGAAGCAACGACGCTGGACGCAGCTGCGTAAGCAGCGCGGACCAGCTAGTTATCTATAAAGCCCAAGTTGCATTAAAGCTACGATTATTGCAAGTCGACTTTTTGCGGAGGCACCAACTAGAACAAAATTTGAGATGAAGATGTTATCAACAACATCAAAAAGCAGGTAAAATTCATTAGTTTATTCTCGTTGTAAAACCAAATGCTCTTGTTGCCTCGGACAGATGCATGTATATCTCTGGTGTGCCTGGAACAGGAAAGACGGCAACCGTCCATGAAGTCATGCGTCACTTGACTGATGCATCTGATCTTGATGGGTCACCAACGTTCAAATTTATTGAGATCAATGGAATGAAGCTAACTGAACCAAGCCAAGCATATGCTGTGATTTACAAGGTTTGAGAGCAGGCGTTTGAATAACTTATCATTTTGCCTTTCATTCATTCATTTTTATTGTTCCATTCAACGACGTGATCATCATTGAGCCGAATAATCAATACACTAAAACACAACTTTGAAAAAAGCTTTTAAAAACCGGCTTATTTACGAAATAAGAGATCAACTAATTAATAATTATCATAAACCGTATTGATTAACTTGTAAAAACCATTCCTCAATTGTGTCGCTGTTTTTGTTGGTATATAGACAAGTTCGACAATTTTGCAATTTTAATCCATCGGTCACAAACCGGGACTAAATTTATTCAGCTACCAATCTTGTAAGTTTATATTAAGATGTATCCTTTAACTCAAAATCTATTGTATTGATTGATTATGCTAATTGCATATTACCTTAATTGAATAATACAGTGAAACCTATCTATACTGGTCACCTCTGGAACCTGAGAAAAATGACCTTTATAAATCAGTGGCCTTTCTATAGAAAGTGTCATTTTAGGGTTATGAAGAGTGGCCTTTATACACAGGTGGCTGCTCTATAGAGGTGGCTGCTAATACAGGTTTTACTGTATTGCGTGTTCTGTTGAATATGCAGTTAATTTGTTTCTCTAGTTGTCTCTGTTGTGTAGATAATTGATTCTGACACATTTTCATAAACATCAAGAATTTCAATCCCATTCTGGAAATGTTTGCATGCCGATTCTGTTCCATCCGTCCATTACTTCTTTATCAGACGTCGGTTGCTCAAATTAAGGCATGATGTTAACAGAATGTGATTGGATGTCCTAGGCTTTAACTGGTAAGAAGGCCACGCCAGACCATGCTGCCAATTTGCTAGAGAAGATGTTTTCCACATTGTCAAAAGACAAAGAGTTTGTTGTCTTATTGGTGGACGAGGTGAGCGTTCTAGAAATGTCAGATGGGTGAAGTTAGGTTAATGCAATGTCTAAGCCTAAAGTTCCATCTTGCGCAGTACGGCGATTCTCATTGCTTCTTTCCACTGTCCTTGATTGATTGCACCACTAGCAAAGATTGTCAGCCATCTGTCGAGCAACGTTGTCAAACCGGTTCTTAGCCCGCACAGAATTGGCTTGAGTGACTCCCTAACACGTCATCACTAGGTCTTTCTGACACCCTCTGGTAGTTGTTTCCAACTAGGACATTTTTCGGCCAGCAGCGCTTGTTTGGGTAGGTAATCAGAATGTATACATGGTTCGTGACCGCATCATCGGATGCAGCATTCAAACAAGACGGAGTGGAGCGAAGTTTGATGATGGAATTGCTGTGCGATTTTTGCGTTCTTCACCCTGTCTCAGAAAGGGAGGCATGATGTCAGATTGGGACGGCTGTTTATTCCTACGGATCAGCTAGGCTTATACATTCATATTGCACTCACCAGGTGTTCAGAATGGATTTTTTATGATAGCTTTGTAATGGAAGGTAACTGCATTCTAGCTAATGAACGTGAGTGGCTCCCTTAACAGCATCACATACTAATACTATGATTAATCCATACTTTCATTTCCTATCCATCTGGAACAACTTTAATTTTGTATTGACATGCTTGTACTGACTGCATGAGGTATTAGAAATTAATATATATATATTGATTTGATTCCTATTAGAGCATTTCATTTACACTGCAAGCAGCTTGGAAGTAGCTGCTTATTCAGAACGCATTGGCTGCATAGTTTCAGCCTTATTTCTTGCCAATCTTGATTTGCATTTGAGTACTGGATATCGACTTTACCGTGAATGCCTTAAACGTATTACATGCCGATGCCCTCGGATTCTCCAAGCAACATGTCAATTTTGTAGACTCTGCTACTTCTGTGCTGTTCTGCTGTTTAGCTTACAAATGACAGCTTGTGGGTGATTGGATGTGCACCTGTGCATCCCGGTCATAGCATTTAAGTTATGTTTAGCTTCTGTTTCTGCTAACATCACATCAGGTGAAACAATTTCTCTAATTCAATTAAGGCGAGATTACGTTGAAATAGTTTGATAGAAGGCACGTTAACAATTGTTATTCTGTTTATTATCATCTTATTTCTACCAATTTGAACTTTTCCTTCGTATGCTCTTTTCCTCCTTTGTTGTTGGTTGATTAGTAATTACTTTTAAGATTTTCATTCAACATCAATATTGTGATACTGACCAAGGTGCACTTTACTGAATGGCAAGCTAAAATATTTTGCCCTGTGAACAATGGCAAATTAATAAGCCAACGACTGGTTTCATTTGGATATGATCCATCCACGTGTTCATGTTGATTTCTATAGAAAGTGTCGTATAGGGGTTATAAAGAGTGGCCTTTGCGCAGAAATGACTGCTCTATGGTAGAGGTGGCCGTTACAGGTTTAACTATAACATGCGATAAGGGAACTTTATCTGATCAGATATTAACCGATTTTAACTACATCATTTGTTGTTTTCTTTTAATTATGTTTTGCCTTTGTTTGTTTTCAGCTTGATCTTCTGTGGACGCGAAAGCAGAGTGTTTTATACAACATCTTTGAATGGCCAACCAAGCGACATGCCAAGTTGATTGTTCTAGCAATTGCCAACACCATGGACTTGCCAGAGAGGATTATGATGAACAGGGTGTCAAGTCGTCTGGTATGATCCACAAGTCATATGTTTACATCGACCAGTGTGACTGCTATGGCCGCTATGAATTTGTTAATGCATTTTTAAAATCTCGTTAGATAATTGTTGTAATGTCCGTACCGTACTCTGTAAGACTTGTTAAAATGTTTAGCATTAATTTTACAGTGAAAGCTGTCTATAATGGTGACCTTTGGGACCTGAGGAAAGTGACCTTCATAGACAGGTGACCTTTGTGTCCTGGTTGATTTCTATAGAAACTATCATTGTTGGGTTTTGAAAAGTGGCCTTTATGCACAGGTGGCTGCTCTATAGAGATGGCCACTAATACAAATTTCACTGTACTACAAATCGGTACCAGTACCGTTTATTCATACAGTGTAACTTGGTTAATGTCACACCCACGGGAAAATTGTAAAACGTGATAGTATCCGAGTCGTGACAATAACCGAGTCTCATACTCAGACCTCTAATTTTGCAGGAACGGCTCAAACAATAACAAAAAGCGGGCCATAGAACAGCAAACTCTGTGTCACCATGAAACAGAGTTATTATGTAGAAATTTAAGCAACACAAGACTCAATCTCTTTGATTTGTGACACTTAATGAGGCGAACACAATGAAAAACACTTCATCAACTTTTCCTTTCACGACAATTGCAACACATATAAATTCAAGCAAGGCGACAAATCACAGAAAGTGTGACAATAGGCGAGTGTAAATATAAAAATCCTTTGGAAATCCGCGATAATAACCGAGATGTGACAATATCCGAGGTGATATTAACCGAGTAGAATAAGAGAAAAGCTTAGGGATTGGCAAGTGGAATCTTACTTTCCGTGACAATAACTGAGACGTGATAATATCCGAGGTGATATTAACCGAGTTATACTGTACTTCATTGCATTAATTGACAAATGTCACTTTGATTCATATTTTGCTCTACTATTTAGCAACAGTTTTGATTTTTGTGTTTAGATAGTATGGTATCATCTGGTGATATGGTGAATGTCGATTTGTCTTATTTTGGTGTTACTTTGGAATACTTGTTCACAACAAAATACTAAATACGAAAAATGTTTATACCAAAATGAATTAACGTTGTAACTATTTTTGTCTCAAATGTGTACAGCCGTCATGCCTGACCGTGATTCATAGTATATCTTTTGTAACATGTGTATCAAGAGAAAGAGTGAATGCTTATGTAGAGGCCTGTTTGCATTTATTTATTATTACAGATGATAAACCCTTGACAAAAGTAGGGAAGCAGAAAAGGAAATTGGCTGCCCCACCCTGCTGTACCATTTCTTAATTAATCTGAATTGTTCTCTGTTTGGCATACCAATAGTTAATCACTAGTAAAATGCCAAATTTATCACTACATTTTTGCATCTACGGAATGTCACCTCCAAATCATGCAATGAGCAAATTATCGGCAAATATGAGCTCTGTTAGCCAGAGCCTTCTGTTGTATTCTTATTGCAATATTTTATCAGATTTAGTTCGATCAAAGTAATAATTGTTTCGTTTTTCCTTTTCTTGTTCTCCAAACTAGGCTTGTGATTTTTGTATCATAATTGACTGTTGTTTGCGTATTGTATTTATTTATATCAACAATAGTTAATGAATGACGTCAAATGTTTTCACTTAGGGACACACGAGGGTCGTTTTTCAACCATATAACTACAGGCAATTACAAGAGATCATCTTGTCAAGGCTGAAAGGATTGGGAGCATTTGAAGACGATGCATTGCAGCTGGTTGCAAGAAAGGTGAGAACAAATGCTGTTTGTTGTTTGTAAAGTATCTTATGAGACATCCGTCTTGCGATCCTCATCATCAACAACTGCTGTTGCATTTGCTTGCTGTTTTAAGTCCAGCTGTCTGAACATCCGACTAACGCTATTGAGTGATTGACAGCGACGCAGTTTAGCAATCATTGCCTTGTAATACCTATGATACACTCGCACTGTCTGCAGAAAGAAAATACAAGATTTGATATTTATTTATTGGGGTGGATCAAATTTGCTAGTACTGGCAACATATTATTCTTCTTAAATTGAGTGTAGTTTAAACAATTAACATCTCATAGCAAATTTAATAAAACAGTTGTTGCGATTGCTCAGCAGTCGCGACTCCCATTTCTTTTAGGTCCTTTGGAAGCTCATTTAGGAGTGTGGCCAGTAGTCTGCCGCGCCTGTCTATTGCCAACGCTTCCAGCAGGATTGATCTTGCCAAACTTTTGCCTCTTAGTACGTGTTCCAGCGTTTTTCTTCATCTCATCTTCACCAACTGCCACCGGCAGACCACCGACCACTTTCGGCAACCTATTGGCAAAATAAAATTGACCTTTGTGTTTAAAATGAAGGTCTACTGCAGGGCGCGATAAACATTTTTTCCTTCAGGGATTATCGACATGAAAACAAACCCACCAGAAAGCAGACCATGTTCTGTAATTATTATTGTATTTCACTTTAGAGAGTGTTTTGCAAGTAAATTTTAATCATGATGAGGCATTGAAAAGAAGATGTTGATATGTTGTGATGACGTACCTTGTCAGCTGTTTACTTTGAAATGGTCAGTACTCTGGTTGATTCCATTGATTGGTTTATGATTCCATTGAACTGATAGATCTTTAACCTTGTAGGTCGCTGCCATATCTGGAGATGCTAGGAGATGCCTTGACATCTGCCGTCGAGCAGTAGAGATTGCAGAAGCAACAACGATAACTGCTGGTAAATCAAGACGATCAATGACGAAGAACGCTGTCAATATGAAACATGTGGAAGAAGCACTAAGCGAAATGTTCTCATCGCCAAAACTCACAGCTATCAGGTTTCGTATCAATTTGAACATATTAAATTGTCCTCCTTTTTTCTTCATTTGTTTGCCGAAGTTCCTTGTTGGCTGTCCTTTGTTCGATAAAGCTTGTGTTTCTGCTCATTTCTATTGGAAAAAGAGTGGATTCCCAAAATTATTAGATAGATTGTACATTTGTTCATGATAACAGAATTCAGATACAGGCAGAGTGAGGTAAACAAAAGATATACACATGATGAGGAACATCCCATAAGCACATGTGCTCGCTTGTTCGGAATTTCCTGAAATTATATTTACAGCAACGAATATTCAAAAAATTGTAATGTGTTTGAAATGGACAGAAGTCAAAAGAGGGGGGAATTGAAAGTAACGACTGAAGAAAGAACTAAGGAATAATAAAATAACGTAAAAGGATAGTATAATAGCAAGGCTGCAATTAGTTACATATTACGGATGAGTGAATAATTGTATCGGTATTTGTATCGGCCGATATATTGGCAATATTTTCATATCGGTTATCGGCGCGATATAGTAACAGCCTATCAGCCGATAGCCGATAAAGAATTCTGTATAATTTATTTCGCAAAACGATAGGGTATGCAGATAATGCAGCATTCTCCGGCGTTATCAAGCCATTTACATTTAGAATATGACCTTAACGAACGTTCCTAGCGAGAACGGTTGAGTTTTGACTTGCAGGCTAGTTTCTGAATAATGTTGGCCGCTTCAACACGGCAGTCTTGTGATGAAACAGTCCAAAATGTGTTGCATGTTGCATTAGCAGAATCAAAGAAAAAAAACACCTTTTAATAGTATTATTGACCTGGAGTTCTTTTGTAAGAGAATCACTTGGTTTCCCTCGCACAAAACTTGCGACTTCCCTATTGCCTTGCGGAGATGCCTTCACTTGACTTGTAATTCCAATTTGGACGGCTCTCGGCGAGTTACGATCAGAATTTTCCTCATCAATCCTCGGTTATCATGAAAACATGAAATGCAAAGCTACAATTTGGTTGTTGTTTTTCAGTTATGCATTGTTTGACTTCGCTTTACGAGATTTTTGGCTTTATATCGGTATTGGTATCGGTATCGGCCGATAATTACTTTCTTTCGGTAGCAGATATATCATATCGGTATATCAGCAAAAATTTCTATCGGCTCATCCCTATTACATATGTAGCAGTTTTTGACAGTACAGAGTTTATAATGATCCTGGTTTCCTCCATGGTCAGTGATGTACAATATTATTATTCAAAACTCAAAAAGAGACAAGTGGATGTGTGTGTTTTCATCAAACTATTGCGAGTCACTGACAATCTTCTGCACGCGAAAGAGGCATTTATAATGAATCAGAGGAGTGTGCAAACGAGGCTGTGCTGCGCGGTCACAACAGTTGTTATTAATAATTATCTAATTTCTTTGAAACAATTTCATTCTGGTTTTGACTTCGTTGAAATTAAATTTGGATATGCTTTTGATTTCCTAATCGCCGTTTCTTATTCGCTCTTTCAGATCTCCTGTTAGGTATTCTTTCCAAATCAGATTTCACCTATAAATCAACTTCCGTTGCAACCAATTACAGTGAAACCTGTCTATATCAGTCACCTCTGGGACCTAAGAAAAATGACCTTCATAGACACGTGGTCTTTCTGTCCAGGTTGATTTCTATAGAAAGTATCATTTTGGGGTTATGAAAAGTGGCCTTTATACTCAGGTGACTGCTCTATAGAGGTGGCCGCTCATACAGGTTTGACTGTACTATGAATGGATGCAACCCAAACTTGTAATAATTACCAAGATTATAGTAACTTAAGGCTAAATTAATGTTTCTTGACCATATGGACCTTGACCTTCCTTGTTTATTTTCTCAGTATATTTTCTGTTATTTTAGAAATTTGTCGTTGATGGAACACATGTTTCTAAAATCTGTTGTGGCAGAATTCCGGAGGTCAGGATTGGAAGAAGCGCTTTTTACTGAGGTGAGTGGAGTAAAAGTCAAGATGACGAAAAAGCAAATGAACCTGGTTATCCTGACATTAATCCTATTCACAGATGGAAGTGGTTCTTAAACCATTGAAGTGCTTCGTTTTGGTGAAATTGGGAAGGGGGATTCTGTTCTTTATCGATCCTATTCAGAAAAACTATGTATAAAGGCCACTCTTCATAACCCCAAAATGGTATTTTATATAGAAATTAACCTGGACAGAAAGACAACCTGTCTATAAAGGTCATTTTTAGGTCCAGGAGGTGACCCTTATAGACAGGTTTCACTGTATTTGCTCTGTTACTTTACCCTTTGTTTTGAAAATAAATTCAAAAAAATCAAATACATTGCCACCTGCTCTGGAGAGGCAGAGTTATCAGCATCTCCTGCGCCTGTGGAATGCATCCAGTCTTTTAGGTACCTTGAATTGATCCTGGCTTCCAGCAAAGACGGCATCTCTTGTCGAAGGGACGTGACCTTTATCGTCCCTCAATCCTGTTTTGGATGTTTTGGACCTTTGGTCACCTGACATTTCCCAGGCCTTGAAACTGTGCCTATTCTATCACACCATTTAGCCACTTTTTACAGTTGCCGGTATGAAGCCATGGTACTATCCAAGTAGCTGTCAATCTGTCTTGGTCGGGCGTATGACAGCATGCTTAGAAATGCCTTTAGCTACAATGGGCCCAATATAGTTTCCGCTGCTGTCTTTAACCTCGTTACGCTCTTGGCTGATGCTATTGCTAACCATCATCGGATGTATTTAGTTGGCCATCTGATGAAATCGGAGGGGTACGCTGGCCAGCCTATCAATGACTGCCTATGGTGGAGTGAGTGGTCCACCCTGTGTTGTGGTTTTGGTCATTCGTTTAATTATCGTGATTGCTTAATTAATAATTGTTTGTCTTTCAATTCTGCTTATGTGTGTAATCGTAAATTGTGGAAATTTGCATGTGTTTTACTAACGAAGAAAAAGAGAAACAGAATATTGGATTAACATCGCCATTTTAACAACAACAACAACAACAACAACAACAAATTTAAGTTATATAAACTCGTTCTGCTATTGTGCAATATGGCACGCTATTTCTGATGACGTAATTACCTTGGACTCGTTGTTTGTTTGAGCGTCGTTTGCATGACATTAATTTATTTAAGTTTGCAAATGTTACTAGTTGTACGTATAGTGTACGTATCATTACTTTACTGTGATTGCCTGTCAACGTGCTTCTATATTTTTGACAAATAAAATACTTTTCATAGAAATTCATTGTTTTACCGATTTTTTCTATCTTCAAATTTTGTATTTCCTTTTTTATTATAGATCAAATGTAAAATACCGTTCTGCAGATTGGTTTAGTTAAGTTATTCAAGTTCAAATAAAATTAAAATGATGTTGATAGGACGAGGATTATTTTTTACGTTTCAGGTTTATTACCAATTGTCAGCTCTGTGCAGAATTGAAGGTCAGTGTTTATGGAAAGGAACCCAATGAAATTCTCTTCTACAGTCAAAGCACATCATTGCAAATTACCTTGCATCATTGCATAATACGCATAGTCAATGGCAACCGGGAGTCAATGGCAACCGGGAGTCAATGGCAACATTCACATACTCATCTCATTAATGTGTTTGAGAACAGTATTGCGTAGACCAGCTGGATGACTAACTGATTTGCAACTATGAATTGTCAATTGAAGTAGTTTAACTTACTCTGTAACTTTATAGTTTTTGGGCAGCTTAATGTTTTATTGAGTACAATTGTCAATTGGTTAGTTTAGTTTCATCGTAATTTATGGTTTCACGTTTGGGCAGCGTAATTTTTTATAATTGAGTACCGGCAGTTGGTAGATAATTACAATTACAAGTAATGCTTGCTGAAGAGGATTGTTGTCGAGCCTCTAATTATCGGGTTTATTTCGCACTTCCTCTCCCCTTGCAGGAGGGTTTATGAACTGTCATTCATTCAAACAGGCTTTAATACTTGTCATTTGAATTTGCTTTCTCTGCCCCCTGGTTTAGATGTTACATATACAACGATTAGCCAGGCCATAAGTCACACCCCCGGTTATAGTTGTGGTCTTCCTTTGTGCTAATTTTAAAAGCAGGGGGTGCAGCGGCAGGATTTTCTAGGAGGAAGGACGATATGACATTTTGTATGAAAAACAACCTGTGTATAAAGGCCAGTTGCCTGTTGTCTCCAATCTGACCGCTGTTGACATGTTTATGACGTCATTCTCTTGTTTCAGGTGAATATGTTCCAAATACAACAGAGGCATTTAACATTTGCTGGAATCTCGCATCGAGTCGTTTAATATTGACCGAGGCTGGAAAACGCGACATTCATCTTCGCATCCGCTTGAATGTCAACCAGGATGACGTCATGTTTGCCTTGAAGAACTCAATCAATAGGTGACACGTTCAAGATGGAAGATTTTATGAGGAAATTGTGGAGAGTAGCAACCAGCAGTGATGAATGAGTAACTCTCCAGCGCAGAGAACACTTCATAGATGTACGTGTTTGATGGATTACAAAATCCTTCAAGGCAAGTGTGCTGAACCAAATTCAACTGTTAACACGAGAACATGGTTGTGAACAAATCCTATGTGATTCCTTGTATGATACCCCAAAGGTCGATTATCAAAACGAGCATTAATTAAAACTATACAAGAAAATTTGTTATGAAATGTATTGACCTTGATTTGTTTCTTGGCGGGACAGCATTTTTACTTTACAGTACAGTAGATTATTTATGATATCAGTGGTATGATATTGTTATGAAAATAATAAAATGTATATCACAAAAAAAAAAAATTTGTCTGTTTTTTTTTATGAAATATTGCCATCATTCTATTGAAGTTTAAAACAGTTTAGTGAAATCTTTCGTGAAGTAACCTCTGTTACATGTTGTTGTGTTCGGAGAAACAACGAGATGATAATAATAATAGTACTAATAATGATACCGTGATAACCGCAATAGGGTTCGTCGTTATTATTATGTAGTCGAGTCGAGACTAGACAAGACAACCTCCAAGAACTGTGTATCGAGAATAATCATGAATATTCCACGCACGCATTTCATACAAAAATAGTCACGAGAATATTACACGCATGCGCATTGAATCAGAAGGGAATATGACATCTCCCCCTTAGTCTTGAGAAGTGTACTTGTTAGATAATAAGAAGACAAACGGAGCAAGATTAGCTGAAAAATGTTCTAGGTATTGAAACCGTAGTACGATGTGGCTGTAGTCGCCCGTGTGCTGCGTCGTGGGAGAGTGGAAGATTCGGCAGTGGACACAGCAGGATGATCGGCTACCAGAGAGATAGGGGCAGCAGGAACGGGGAGTGGAATAGCTGGAGCTGGGATCGGACGAAGGAAGCGACGGTTGCGCCAGAGAACCCGGCCGGTTTGGAGTTTCATCAGGTAATCCCGGTATTTGCCGATAGCCACGACGATGTCCGTTCTGTCCCAACGTTTGGTCTGCTTGTTCTGGATTCGAACAGATGTACCGAGTGTGAGAGGAGACAGCGAA
>OFHS01004933.1:0-12797 GCA_900245855.1 Calvadosia cruxmelitensis
AGCATACCTATCTATAGCATGAAGTACTTTATAACACAGCGGAATTCAGACAGTTTATGCACTTTTGCGAAGCTATACTTTTCAAAGCTAATGAATTTCTATAGAAATAGATAGCGATTTGACAACCAATGACGTATTTATGCATGGACGATATCCAGGAAGACCGACAAAAGGTTCAACTCTGTGGTTGAGAGTGACTGCTGTTTCAGATACTTATCGGCTAGCCGAGTTGACAATAACTATTCATTTACTGTTAAATAACTATTTTTAAAGTGTTACCATTTATTATTACTTATTATTTTAACTATCAGTTACTGTTAAACTTTTATCAACATTAAACTATCGAAGCCTTAATTAGCCATTTTAGAGACTGATTTTCATTTATCTGACTTCCACTGCCTACATTTGTTTAGTGACGTTATTGAAAGAGAAATGGGAAGTCATGGTAGTCCGTAACTCATAAACTTTACCCGTTAGTCGTTTTGTGTTTCTTAAACATTGTAAGTATTGATAACGTATCACTTTTATCATTTTTAATTTGTAAATAGGATTTTGAAATGGTAATTATAGGTAATTTTTGGTTCATATTCATTTAATTTTATTAAGTAATTTATAGATAATTCTAGACAAGTTTCACCGTATAAAATATCAATTTTCATTTGTTTATTGTATATCATTTTCCATGATGTTTAATTGAAATAAAATCCAATCTAAAAAAACGTATCATTGGTTGGCATACCTTTTCCGTCTTGTGATAATTCGCAATAGATGGGGATATTATGTTTGTTTATTCTGAAGCGATAGACACCCGTCTGAGTTATCCCTGCCATGGATGAATCAGTGAACTCGAAGGGTGAAATGGCTGGAAATAGGAATAAAGTGCACAAAGACGGAGGCTTTCGCATTCTATAACTTACATTTGATAGGACGTTGCTGGTCCTACGACCAGTGGCGTAGCCAAGGGGGGNTAAGTAATTTATAGATAATTCTAGACAAGTTTCACCGTATAAAATATCAATTTTTATTTGTTTATTGTATATCATTTTCCATGATGTTTAATTGAAATAAAATCCAATCTAAAAAAACGTATCATTGGTTGGCATACCTTTTCCGTCTTGTGATAATTGGCAATAGATGGGGATATTATGTTTGTTTATTCTGAAGCGATAGACACCCGTCTGAGTTATCCCTGCCATGGATGAATCAGTGAACTCGAAGGGTGAAATGGCTGGAAATAGAATAAAAATGTACAAAGAAGGAGGCTTTCGCATTCCATAATATATATTTGATAGATACGTTGCTGGTCCACAACAGGAGAGATAGCAGAGTTCCAAGGAGTACGTATTATCTATGGTGCCAGAGCTCTATGTCGTGAATCCCAGCGTACAATACAAGATAGACGGAGTTGTTGACTACTGTATATCTGTTTGATTTATCTTCTCTGCACTCTCTCGATTACATTAATTATTAATATCCTTTTGAAGATGGGGCGAGAATACTTGGATTGCGTACTCCAAAATCGGACGAACGTAGACGATAAATGATTTTAATAAAGGAATCTCGTCGTTCCACGTTAAAGATTGCAACAGGTAGTTCGATGATGATGATGATGATGAAATTGTATAATTGAACGTTCGCAATCAATGCTTCTTCAATAGGGCGATGTCTTTTTGCTATCCGTTCCTGATCTAACCGTGTACTAGTGCCTATAGCGGCCTTCTATACCTGTATTCTTTGAGAAATTTTTCAAAATATATATCATGATTATGATCCATAACCTAAAAAAGAATTTTTATGGAGCAATATATTGTGACTTGTGAGAAAAGGTCCCACCGGGTACTACAGTACATTATAGTAAGTATAAGGCACTTACTTTCTTGCGATGTGCTGTTGACTTGGTCCTTCGTCCTATCTTTGCTAAAACTCTTCTGCAAAATTGAAAAATTCTGAAATATAATGCAGTATATGAGATTAGGGACAAAGTCAAGTAATTTCAACTGGAAAGTCACAAGAAAACATGAAAGAAGGCTCTAGAATAGATCATTTTTAGTTGATTTCCAGTGGAGATGGTTTTAAAAGCATCGTATCTCGTTTTTCCAGAATGATTGGGCAAGTCTCTATAGGGTTCAACCATAGAGTTCTATAATTACAGTAAAACCCCATGGGTTCAATCATCATAACTCATCATCATCATCACTTATTCTCAGACCAGTAAGCTAGAATAGCTTTTTTCATGACAGAGATAAAATGTATATAATGAAGATAAGATAAGATAGAATGAAATGCTCAAAATGTATAGCAGGACCAATGAATGTATTTCGATCCATATACCTATCTTGTTGATATTGACGCTAGCATGTTATTCAACCTTACCCCACACGGGCGCCTAGAGTATCCTCTGTGCAAAAGTCAGCGACACAAGTCCTCCTTCGCAGTTAGAGCCATCAATGCTTATAATTCTATTTCCGTCAAAACTCGATCAGCATCGAATATTTATACCTTTAAAAAACTGTTATCTACTGAAAATCTATCTTGCTATTTACTATTTGATTGTAATTAATTATTCCCATTTTCTGACTGTAATTCGCATGTCATGCCGTTTTTCAGAAATATATACCCACATACATACATACATACATACCTCAACGAGCCTGGAAATCCCCAAATGCAAGGACATATAAAATAATCCTGAACTCATCTCCCCGCAACGGAGATATTTTGTAGCCACACATCCACATCTGAAGCTGTCCTTTTCCTTCGAATCTTTCACTTGAAGAATTGTACATTTATCAACAAACAAACAGTTCTGTATGCAATCTATTTGACTTCTCCCATTGAAGTCTTTTATCAATTCAGTTTGGCTTCCTGCATAAAGTTGTTTCTCTAGATTGGATATGTCTAAGAAATTCAACGAATGTGGGTCAACCGTGGTGAGTGACATGGAACTCATCCATAGCCACAAAAATAGCAGGTCAGCCATACCTTGCTATGGCGTTTTACTTCTTCGCTGAACAACAAGAACGAAATGGTTCCTCCACATGATCTATACTTTCGATAATTTAAACAAATTTCGTTTACTGTCTTTTCAGTGGAGGTTCTCTTTTGCCAGATGATTTCTGCTAATATTATTTTACGCTATAACGTGAAAGTTATTTTGTTAATTTCTGTC
The DNA here is from genome assembly GCA_900245855.1 of Calvadosia cruxmelitensis. Classification (NCBI taxonomy): domain Eukaryota; kingdom Metazoa; phylum Cnidaria; class Staurozoa; order Stauromedusae; family Kishinouyeidae; genus Calvadosia; species Calvadosia cruxmelitensis. The sequence goes on from OFHS01004933.1 coordinate 3,170, forward strand.
AGTCAATATCAGCTTGTTTACAAGGCTATTTCAAATATCTTATTTTGCATTGATTAAACACCAACTTTGTGTAGTTTTTGATAAAACGTCTAAACAGAATGTCTAGTAACTGACAATTAAACTCTTTCTTCATACTTATCCCACCCAGTAAAATAAGTAATTTGGCCTTGAAGCTGGAATGGAAGTGCCTTGCGGGACTTGATCTAGATATGCGCGCATCTCTTCTGACGTGCGACTCTAGTTACCAGCGATCTCTGAGACTAAGGCCCAGGCTCCCTATCTCAGATGCTGCCGCACAAATGGTGTGAGTTTAACTTCGCTTAGATTTCATATAACCACATTTAATTGTTGTTTACTTTTACTAGGAACTTGTACCTATATGTTCCATTATTTCCATTCAAATATTGACAGGCTGGTTTGTAGTTTTGCAGTAGAGTACATATAGACAGTTGGAAAATGATTAGCAATTACATGAAGACAGTTGTATAACTTGATAATGGAGCCATGCAGCTGTTATTGAAAGCTGATTAAAAATTCTATAGATTCACAGATGTGGCACATGCCACAAAGGACCGCTCATTACTTATGCCCCGTGTTGATACCGAAGAGAAATGAGGTGGGTAACTCAAATCTTGGCAACACTGAAGGTTGGGTAATTAAATGCACAGTGATAACAGTTTTTAATACCGGTAGATTATCTGCTGTTCTGTCCACATTTGTTATATATGATGTAGCTTTTAGAGGTTTGGTAATTGTATTGTATTGTATTGTATTATTTGGAATGCATCGCAATCAAATCTTATAACAGATACATACCAACTTTTAGTTCCGAGGGAACTAGGAGGAAACGGATTTTCCACCGTACAACTCCTAAGACAATAATAGGAATAATATTCAAATCGGAATGACAAACGAGGACGTCCATTCGCGTCACGTTAAACTACAGATTGCTATAACAGAAATGTTCAATTTGGTCCTGCAGCCTGTTCGAAGAGGCAGCTCTTTGCCGTTCTGGAATGTAAGGCTCATCCAAACCAGGCTATTAATTATTTTTCTTAGCTACATGAAGGTTGGGTAAAATAGAAAAAATTGAAACTTTTTGCTTCTCTTCGGTACCAACCCTGGGCATAAATAATGAGCGGTCCCTTATATCGACATGGCATGCAAATACCAACAATACAATGGCACGACTGATTCTTGAGTTTTAGTTTATAAATGCTATTACATAGGCTCGTTAATTACCTAACTTTTCATTTAGTAGTTGATCATGCGACGATTTCGTGAACTATTTCAGAGCTAAGTCCGTAAGATTACTGTGTTTGTAGCTTGGTCCAGAGTAGGAAAAACTCCGCTGTTGTCGATCAGTTCTGGTCTTGACCACTTGGTAAGTTGGAGTGTCTTGTTGTCGAGTGCAATATCTATGTACATTTGGCTTCAACAGTGATTTCAATGATGGCCGAGCCCATCATATCTCTCAAAGATTTCAGGGCAGCTATACAGACAACTGATATTCTATTCAAATGGCTATGATGGCAGCCGGCACTTGAGCTCCTGCGACAGTTACCCATCCGGTCGAATTCATTTTGCCAAGGATGGGTTATCACCGTGGTATATGCATTCGGTTAGATTTATTACCTTCCCAATTAAAATAGAGCTCTAGTGAAAAACGGTATTGCCTATGAAATCCAAATAATTTTAATATACTGCTAATCTTCATGGAGCACTCTGCATTCTTTCGAATTCTTAACTATTAAAAGCAGCTGCACCAAGAGCTGCGCTGTTCACTATGGTAATATGTGTTTGTCTGTATATTATAAATCATGATTTTCATCTCTCCATTCTACAAATATGGATTAGAGAAATGAGAATGGCTGTAACAGAGATGAACGCAAAGGATAATGGGTAATTTCCCTGCGTGACGTCTCGCATGTCCATGACCACGGCTGGACTGAACTGCGCCATGTGTGCTATATTGACCACGACATTGACCAATCACGTGCGAAAAGATGGCGGCCCCCGTGAAAAGTTTTGCAGTGGAGTAGAAAGCGTCGGGTTGAACTCACTGCACGCTTACACGCAAGTTTAGTGCTATTTGTGTTGTGTAATGTGTTTTGCACATTGTAACAAGGCTCATGGATCGAGAACGGCGTTGATTGCTGCAATGGCTTGAGGTGCAACCCGTGGTTGCACGGCTGCAGCTCGTCTTTGGTCGGAGCCTGAAATTTACACGATTTTGTTGGAAGTGATTACGTTTGACATATTGTGAGGATTATTATAAGAGGATGATGGATCCACCATGTGCAACAAGGAAACTTGCTGAGACCGGAAACAAGGCGCCGTTGCCTGGCCCTGCTTCAGAAATACCTGCCACAGTGTTGACGACGGTGCAGCCATCCAAAACAAAGATGACGGACACGACCTGGCTGAACTCCGACTTGCCAGATCTATCGTCTACTATAAGTACTATTCTACCTACAAATGAGCAAGTGCAGCACAATGATGTGGATGGGGATATCGATGCCGATCTACAGCTTGGCCTCCTTGTCGATGGTCACGAAGACCTTCTGTCTGATGACACCATGTTAAAGATCAACGCATTGCTCACTCCTGAACAACAGCAATTACTCGAGCAGGGCTCGACGAACAGCTGTTTTGATCCCATGTTTGCTAGCTTCCCGGGTCAGCAACTGAGTGGCCAATCCATCAGTGCACAACCTTGCCAAGATGGCGATATATCTTCAACTAAGCTCGAAAATGTGGCTCCAGAAAAAACAGAGAATGGAGCCATTGATAGTCCTAGAAAATCAGCACTAAAACCAGAAACAAACATTGTTAGACGTTCACCGCGTCAATCATCTCGAAATGCGCAACAAAAATTGCACCAAGTACTAAAACCGCAAGCAGGTCGAGCAAAGAGAACGGTCAACCTTGATGAAAACCCAAAAACAGCAACCCCTGTGCAGGAGACAAAGACAAGAAACACAGAAAGTGCATCAAGTGATGCATCTGGATCGGAATCCGCCTCATCCAGGAGACGGTATGACTCTTGACTTGTTGTGTGAGATATGTCCTTATTCATGTCCGGTGTGCATTCCATAAGTTTCTCCCACCACAGAAGTCTCGGCAATAGATAGTGAAGACAGCTGTTTGGCAATGTGTTCCTGTCAAATATCTCTGGCGAGAGGACCATGGAATGCAGTCTATCTTTGTGTGCTATTGTTTCATGTGTTAGGAAAATTCTTACCTCAAAGTAACTGCAAGCTGCTGCAAGTTAGTTTATTTCCAGTACTGTTACCTGTTTCATTGAAAACCACTTCCCATCAAATATAACTACAACTCAACTAGTCATAGAAAACCTCGAAATGGCAACACTTGAAGGCTCTGAAAACAATACAGCTTACTTGTATGTAGCAACCACCTATGTCGCTGTATCTTGAAACAGCTACCTGAAGAATACACCCATAGACAGCAATCTAATTCGCGTTTTCGAAACTGCAGAACGATATTAACATAGACTTGATGACACCTTTTGTACACTGCAACTTAGATTACACTATACCGGATAGCTACGGCAGTGGTTTTGAATTTCACTATGACGTTCTGCAAAATTGAAGATGAATCGAATCAGAATCGAACGATTGATTCTATTGTTCTACGGCAGTAGGGGGTTTGCCCAGAGCATGATGGGTTTCCCTACCAGCAAATGTTCCCCGTCAAACTGATTACATCGACTCTGTTAGAAAACCATATTGGAGTGGAGTAATATCACTTTTCCAGCGGAGACGTTTCACTTCACAAAAGTGGAGCAGTGTAGGCCAACATGCTATCTGGTACGGAGTCACTCCGCTCTGTTAGCCTAACTGATATAGTGTAATCCAGGCCTGAGAAGCTTTGTGGGGGTAATTCTGAATGCGTTTTGTTTCATAGGTCCTCACGTTTGAACCACAAGAGTGATGATGATACTCCTTCTGTGGCAACGGATAGGAAGAAGGGTCGTGGACGGCTAAAGTCAACTAGCAAGGAGGAAACGCCAGCTGTCACAAACAAGAAACTAGACAAAAAGGCTGCAGTGTCTAGAGAAAAGGGCAGCAATGCATCGGATGAGGTCAAATCAACGAATACTAAAAATAAAAGTCCTAAAAATCTCAAGTTTGCCAAAAGTAAACGACCTTCTAATGAAAATGCTAAAAGCACGATGAAAGACAACAGCAGCAACCATACAAGAAAGATTAAATCAGAGGATGTAAAACTCTCAACCAATGTTAAAGCTGGCGTAAAATCTGGCACTGCAGAGGTTAAGCCTTCAGCACGTAAAACAGCTGGCAAAAGAACACTTGACACAACTGAAAAAACAGAAGTTCTACCCACAGAAAAAGAGGAATCAAATGTAGCAGACGAGGATGAAGATGATGGTGAAGAAGACGAAGAAGATGAGGAAGATGAGGAAGATGATGATTCCGATTTTGATCCTGAGAATGACCCTGACAAGTTGTGGTGCATTTGCAAACGTCCGCACGGAAACAGGTAAGCTACATTTCCTATAGGGCAGTTACGGATGATATTTATACCTTACCATTTACACCGTGTAAGATTCTGCTTCCTCCTCTTTTAATTTTTGCTGTTGAAATTTTGCCCCAAGGCATGCAGAAAATTGCCTTCTTGTCTTTTTCTTCTACTGCATGTCTCAGATAGACAATTTACTACTGATAAGATTTGAGAAGTTTGAGTTGAATCGAATCATGAGCTGTGGAATAGTCAAAACTCTAAAACTTTATTGAACATCAACATCATATGGAAGTCAGTTCAACAGTTTATGCAGGTTTACAAAATCTTCATAGTGGAGTAAATAAAATATTGTTTTGATCCACATATTACTTCTAATGGAAAGCACTATCATTAAAGTGCCTATGACGGATAATTTTTTATTTCGTAAACCGATAGATATGATCCAGAACATACCTTCTGCAAAAAGAATGTTTCAATTTGAGCAAGATTCAGTACCTTTATGATGCCTTGAAGGTCGATAATTATTGCACAATCAATCAAACATGGTTGTCAAACAAAAGTTGTGAAAGGGGCGGAGAAACAGAACCCATGTCGTTTCCACAAGAGAGCTTACTACGTGGAAAAACTGATTGTCGCACTTTGCGAGCTCGCCACCAATCTCAGCGGATAGCAATATCTTAGCAATTTCATGACACTTATGCTGCTTGTATAGAGACTACGTATGCTAAATTGCGTCGCCATAGCTGGCCGAGAACTATTTTAAAATGATTTTTATATTAAGCCAACCAGTATATTTTGCTGCGCTGGCGTCAAGATTACCTCTCTCGCTGTCTTCGACGACAGAGCGGCGCTTTCGTTTGTATTTGACCGCATTGTGGTTCGCAGCTCATTTAGCACGTCATCGTGATTCCTTGTTTGCTTGCTTGTGGGATTTGGAAGTAGAAGATGTCACAATAAGTCACGACAAGAGATGTTTTGATCGTTCTCTATTCGAATAAATGAAGTAATATTATAGCTGTGATTTGACGTAAGCACTCGTCCGCCTGTCGCTTCGCTTGCGTGTTGTTGAGGCTTCTGCAACTCTTAGCGCTACTTGTAGAGTTCCTGCGCTATCGCGAACTCGCGAAGTGATGGTTTTGAGCATTGAGCATTGTGTACATAGCAATTATCCTGTTGGACTTATTGCAAGTTCTGATAACTGTTCCAGAGCATTTCCTTCTTCTCTTCCAACGTGTTCAACTTCCTTGAATTATGCAAGCTATGATGTTCGGATCAATTTCAAAATCAAAATATTTGAAACCGCTTTTCTGTGCAATGGCGTCCTTAATTTATGGACCGTGCTGTTTTCTGGCTAGAGCCTGCTACGTGAGTTACTATTTGCTCCCCTGCTCTTTGCCACTCTAATGTTCATCACGATGAGTCAAGTGCTGGACGCACGTTTGTTTTGGAGACACTTCTATTGTTCGCATTAAGCCAGGCCGTCTCGTTGCCATAGAGACATGACAATTAATTGCTTTCACAGCAGCTCCATTTCATTTCTCCGAATCTCAGGACCTCAGGACTGCAAACATTCTTTTTGCAGAAGGTATGTTCTGGATCATATCTAACAGTTTACGAAATAAAAAATTATCCGTCATAGGCACTTTAAGTAGACGTTTAAAAGTTTTCTATTCCTGCGATCCACAAACCCGGTCCTCATGTTTTACCGCATTCAGGATCTGAAAAGTTCGGGAGCCAGGCTCCTCGTAGGCCAAGGAACATTCTGAAGGAATTGTACAATGTGCAAATATGTTGTGTTATATTGTAGCGACATGCTAAACTTACATGCCGTTTTCCTTTTGCAAAATTACACAAGTTCTTTTACAGTCAAGAGAACCTATCCTGCCGAACACGAGTATTCTCTTCAGTTGTTGCTCTCCCAATCAATTCTGCAACTTTGATATGGAAACATGAGATAGCTCTGTGTTGTTGGGAACATTTATCACAAGAGAAACTGATGGTTTGAATTCGAAAAGTATGAGAATGTTGACAAACACGGCCCCTGCAAAGGCAGCTTCAATTTTGTTGAATTGGACACTTGTTTCTAATTTAATCTGATTAAAACAGGCATAAGATAGGTCCCTTGTCCTGATTTCATGTTTATTTACTTCAATTTGACTTTCTTGGTGCTCCTCTATTGAAAACTTGGATGATATGCATCACGCAACTGTAAACAGCATTGCCGATTTTCTGTGCGGCGTGTGGTCATGCTATTTTCATTTGTTATCATGTGCGGCAGCATAGGTGTTAACAGACCTGCTGTATCATCTTGCATGCTGGCAAACTTCATAACAAAATTGTTTCCCAGCTGAGAGGAAAACAAAGGCTGGATAAACCTTTGTGGAGCAGAGCCATTTTGACGTTGAGTAATTTTTTAGGAAAATGTTGTGAAGGTTTCTAGGCAATTCAGCGGTTCGCAGATGGGAGATTTTGTTATTTGACCTTTGCCACATTGTAATACTTTCTTGCCAGTATTTTTTCTCTTTGCTATGTCAACAGGTTTATGATAATGTGTGATAAATGTGAAGAGTGGTTTCATGGCGAATGTGTTGGTATTTCCATGACGATGGGTCGTGACATGGAGAAGACAGGAGAAGAGTGGACATGCAGCAAGTGTCAAGGTAACAGGAGTCATGTGATGTATTGTGCAGAATTGTTCTGCTGCCATGAATATTTACTTTCTCACTTGTGTTTTATGTTACTTATCTTGTCTAACAGCGAAATTGAAGTCTGAGAAGAAAGCGGCCAAAGGGAAGAGAATTGTTGAACGTGAAGCTGCTAGGGAGATGTTGAAATCCAGGCAATTGCACAACCTACCCAGTAATAGTACTGATGACGAGGTAATCTACCAGGGCTGTGTTCCTTGTCTTTATATTTACTGTTAGTTTATCTGTGCCTTTCTTTTAATGATAAGTACCTTGTTCGCCTGTACAGTGAAACCTGTCCATAACGGTCAGCTTTGGGACCTGAGAAAATTGATCTTTATAGACAGTTGGCCTGTTTGTCCAGGTTGATTTCTATAGAAAGTGTCATTTTGTGGTAATGAAGAGTGGCCTTTATACACAGGTGGCTGCTATATAGAGGTGGCCGCTAATACAGGTTTGACTGTACCATTTCACATCTTATCAATACACTGTGAAGATGTCTTGCTTGCTCAAGACAGCTGTCATTAAGCCTCTTATTTTCTTGAACATAAATGGAGTGTAAATCTGTATTGTTTTATAATAAGTATTAGAGCTGGGTCTGATGCATCGATTAATCGATTAATCGATTGTTTTTTGGCAATCGATTGTCCAGTTCAACCATCGTTTCATCGATATCACAGAAGATGTGCTTCTGTTGATGCCTTTCAAAGGACTAGACACCATTATTCAGTTTACAATTACCTTCTCGCTCATTAAAGAGCAGACGAAAGTGCATAAAACAAAGAGATTACCGAACCAGAAGATAATTACCATGACTTTACAAAGGCAAACTACGACAATAAGACAAGGAACAAAAGGCCTCTGTATGATCCGATTAATCGATAGTTTATCGATTGTTTGGGTCGATTAATTGATAGTTTAAAATCCACAATCGACCCAGCTCTAATAAGTATTGAACTGTACAATGGCACATGGAGAGCACAGGGAAATTATGCCACTGGTGGATGCCGTTGAGTTTAGTTTTCCCTAAACGTTATGTAGCCACCGTTAACTTCCATCATAACAGCTTGGATCTAATGTTAGTTCCATAGCAGCCACTGAAATTAAGGGCAAGGAGTGTCATTGCACCCATGCCCTCAATATGTCGTCGTTTCTTGATTGCATTTCTTTTTCCACTTGTCTGTTTTAGTCTGAAGATGATGTGGAATCTCCTAGCAAGAAACTACGCAAAGGCAGCAGTGAAGGTGTCTTGTCATCAACAACAGATGACCATGACACAGGTCACAAGGGTCATAAGAAAGTGCCAATGCCTGAGCTTTCTCTTTTCGCTGATCCTGAGCATGTCAAAAGTCGCCATGATGCAGCCCACCGCCGGCTGTCAAGTGAACATGTTAAATCTGCACACCCTGACACACCAAGGCCAGTCCCTGGAAGGCGAAATACAACAGAAGGCCGAGTGCAACGATTCTACAGTGATGGATCAAAGGGAGATAGAGCTGAAGAGATGGAGGAATTTCCCAAAAAGCCACAGTCAAGTGAACCACGATTTGTCATCCCAAAGCGAGTAAGTTGTCTTCCTTTTGCTGCTCATATTCATTTGCAGCCAGAGTTAGCTTCCTTCCCGTATTTTTATTTCTCAATACTCGATGTTGTGCTAACTATTATGATGCACTTTAATGCTAATGAACTTCAAACAACTTTCTTTATACCTATCCCAAGTTGCACAGGGACCGAAAAGAAACTTCTGCAATTTAAAATAGTTATATGACATCTAAGCAAAGTTAGACTCACATCATTTGTGCAGCAGCATCTGAGAAAGAGAGTTTGGGCCCTAGTTTCAGGGGTATCTGGTCGTTAGAGATCAAATGACAGAAAAGATGACTGCATGTTTAGATCAAGTTTTGCATGGCACTCCCATTCAAGCTTCGACCTGATGGCCTGCTTGTTATTGCTATTGGCTTGGAGTGGCTTTATGCCACATGGCAGACTTGACCTCACGAGATGTGAGAAATCAACGATGCCGCTACAAACAGTTGACCCTCATTCACTAGCTACTCGTCTTTTGTTATGCCTTGCGGTACCATGAACAGCCAGAATGCTAGTTTAGCCTCACGTGCATCACCTTCAAGCCATGATGACACTTTTTCGTTGTCATCTGTTGACTGTGCAGCATTGGTAAGGGATGCCGTTAAGGTTGTTCTGTCGTTGTCAACGCGCTGCCTGTGATGATTGAGCAACTGGCTATACTTAACACGGAAAACGCGACCCGCCATATGCAACATGCTATTCGCTACTACCACACTTTCCATCGGTCATCACAGTTCGTGTTTGCTACCACAATTGCTGTCCCCTGTCATTTTCTCCATAATTGCTATCACATTGCATTTGATACCTATTTACTATCCACTACTATTTTCCCATTGCTATAAGACGCTATT
>OFHS01004934.1:0-12797 GCA_900245855.1 Calvadosia cruxmelitensis
CTTATACAGCATGTAACTTTCCCCTGTTTATTATGTCTGTGCCCCATGAAAAAAAGCCAATGGCTTACTGGGTATCACAATAAATGACGATGATGATGATGATGAAACTGAAATGTATTGCATAAATTGAGAGGGAATTGCATCAGCATTTTTTGAAGTGCAGAACATTGTTTTATAGCTACAATTTGCTAGTACAGTGAAACCTTACACGTAATATTGATTGACTAAAATATTGCATATACAGTGAACCTGTCTATAATGGTCACCTTTAGGATCTGAGGATAATGGCCTTTATAGACAGGTGGCCTTTCTGTCACGGTTGATTTCTATAGAAAATATCATTTTAGGGTTATGAAGAGTGGTCTTTATACACAGGTGGCGGCTCTATAGAGCCGGCCGCTATTACAGGTTTGACTGTAGCCAGATTCCACATAATTTGTATTTTGACGGTATCTTTTAATTGAATATTATCTCTGCATTACACGGATATTCACTTAATGCGAACGAATAGCAGGATCCTTTCGATAGCAATTAAACCAATACACCTGTACACTCACAGAATTTCTTTTGTTAATGAGTTATCCTTCTCATATTGATGCAGATGTGAGAATAAATCGACTTTCTTCTGTAGCGTGGTGCTTCTTTGAGGTACCTAAAACACAATCACACCATGACATTACCATGCACATCTCCATAGGCGTTGAGCTTCATTGATATACAGTCAAAACTGTATTAGTGGCCAACTCTACAGAGCAACCACCTGTGCATAAAGGCCACTCTTCATAACCCCAAAATGACAATTTCTATAGAAATCAACCTGGACAGAAAGGCCACCTGTATATAAAAGTCATTCTTTCAGGTCCCAAAGGTGACTATTATAGAGAGGTTTCACTGTATCATTCATACACAGATGTGTTAGCTTAATCCGATATGTTGCCGTCTTTCGTTATGCTCAGACTGAGAGGATTACTCTTATAGAACCAACCTGCTGCTTGGCCAACTTCTTCGCAACTTTCTTTTGAACTTTCTCGTCATCCATTTGTACGCTATAGGGCACTCTTGACTTCTCAAGTTGTGCTGCTCCAAGATGAGCTACAAGTGATGCATCCACACAAATTAAAGAAAAGAATTTCAAGCAGTGTTAAATCACACAAACTTATTGCATCACAACAACTTGAAGTTACGACAACTTCGTTTTTATTTCAAGAGGGTAGCCTCGTAAACCCAAATGCTGGTATCCCCCAATCGAACCTTATTATGAAGCGAGAGACAAAAGTGTTGGAGAGTGTATGTTTACACTAGACACTCTACAAAGCAACTCATGGTGGTTCGTAAAATGAAAGGCAGTCGTTTACCAAATGGCCGGTACACGACGACGTAACGAGGCTCACTCGGCGGCAGATATATAAGGGAGATTGTTGTGCAGATTAACGAGGATGCGTCTAGCTCAACGGCAGAGCAGTGGACCGGCAATACAAACGTTGTGGGTTCGATTCCCACGTCGCGACAGTTTTTCTGTACTTTTCGCAATCTCGGTTTCCAACAAAAAGCGCAAGTCAGGACTACAAAGTGATTTAAATAGCAAGTTTACGACATGTACTTCCAATTCACGAGCCAAATCCCAGAGTTATCGTCCACCCAAAAGGTTTCATTGCACACAGTTTACATTTACAAGCAAAACAGTGAAACTTGTTTATAACGGTCACCTTTGGAACCCGAGGGAAATGACCTTTATAGACAAGAGACCTTTCTGTCTAGGTTGATGTCTATAGAAAGTGCCATATTGGAGTTATGAAGAGTGGTCTTTGTACACAGGTGGCTGCTCTGTAGAGGTGGCAGCTAATACAGGTTTGATTGTATGTGAAACATTTATATGCAAATATTTACAAAATCCCAAGTAATAGAGCTAATATTACACTGCATTTATAAAATGTTATAGCAATATTTATGTATTCACACACTGCCTCTCTGAAGTCATTGAGATAAAGAGCATCAGTGATAATTACATGCATTTACAGACATGAATATTCAAAAATTGCTTTACAAACGTAATTTGATTACATAAACAAGCCCCATGCATTGTAATTTAGTCATAAATTGCTAAAACAGTTGAGGAAGAATGTTATGAATACCATCTTGTGGTGGTTTTGGCTTTTGGGTGTTCTCTTTATTAACAGCAGGCGGCTGTTTCTGTGCTGCATCAGGAGTAGGTTTCTTGGTTGCTTTACTCGCACGCTGGGCTTCCTACACAACACAAATAAGCAAATAAACAATAGCATTGTTGCTGGTAGCATCGAAACATAACAACAGAACAAAATCAACAATTTGATTTGATTTATTTTTTGCCATCAAATGTGACACGTCAACAAAGGAAAGCAAAGTTTGCCTGCAAGCAGCCATAAATTGAAATCATTTACAGAATTGTAAAAACAACACGTTGTCCGGTTTAGCTTTGAAATTAGGAAGAGACGTACAATTTACAATGTCATCAGGAAGTGAATTCCATAACGAAGATAATCATGTTTTTACAATCATGTTATTTAATTAATTGCAATCAACTTCAAAAATGACTTATAGAATTGTTTTTTCTCAAGTTCATATGAAATGTATATGGAGTTCACATTATGCCGAATTTCTACTCGTGGACACAATTTTAGCACCAATTTATTTGTCTTAAACTGAGGGTTGATCTATGCACGGAAATATATGGTAGGCCTATCAGTAGGTGAGTACAATAAAAAGTTGTTCTTCTTAACACATATAGTACTCTTACTTGCAATGCCCGGCGTTCGGCTTTCAGTTCAGCTTTTGATTTCACAGGTGCGCTATCATCTGTGGGTTTCACACTTTCAGACGCTTTCTTCTTTGCTGCCGCTGCCTTCTGCTGCTGTCTCTTCTTCTCTTTCTTTGATACTCCTCCTGATTCATCCTGGAAAAATAAAAACTGACTAAGTTACAACAAGGAGTCTATCTTTGATGCACCATTTTTCCTACCACCATAGCCCTTATTTCTCAACGGGTTAGCTACTTGTGGTTTTTATCGCCTTTTCTTGCCTTGGACTGTGGCGCTGTAGATGTGTGAATGTGTGTAGATTGCAGTTAATTGACTTGCTTAAATTAATGAAACTTTGTTCATCTCCGAATGATCTGGTCAAATTTTGACAAAGGATAATCAACTAAAGAATAAAATATCTTTTCCAACGCAAAATACATGTACACTTGTACAGTAGTAAATTTTATTCAATTCCTGTCGAACTCTCTCTCATTACTAGAAAACGATGAAAAATAAGTAGGGCTGAAACTTTTCAAATTTTTCTGCAAGCCTACTTATGGTCACAATTGTCCCACGATCACAGCTGAAATGTTCAATTTCCCAGAAAAGTATTTCGCACCTTTTGCTTCTTGAAGAATTCTTAGACTGGTGTCATCAGCGAGTGACAGACACAGGACATTGTCATCATCATCATTTATTCAGACACCATGTAAGTCCTTTACAGGTTTTTTACAAGGGACATACTATACAAAATGAATACTGTCATACCGGTAAACTAATTATAAGTTGTTGTTTTTTATTTTTTAAGTTGATGATTTCAATCTGACTTGATTGTGTCTTGTGTACACAAGATAAGAAACATACGTTCTGATGACGTTAACAACATAATCAATATTTTTACCCTAACCCTGCTTAGTTACAAATCAGTCACCCGATCAGCCACATTTGGTTGTTTCAGGGTGCAGAAATGCCACCTAAATTCTTTCCGGGCCAGAGGTGTTAGAGCATGGAATGCTTTACCCTGTCAGCTCAAGCAATCTGTAAATTTTACCAAATTCAAAATTGATTGTAAAAACTATATTGTAAATGCTACTCAATGATTTTAGACCATCCTGTACATAATTCTTTCTTTTAACATTGTACAATTTTTTATACCTTTAACCTATGTATTACATTTGTTATTAGTTCTGCTCCATGTAAAAAGGTTGTACTGTAACTTATGGATTTCAGAAATAATGTCACACACACACACACAAGAAACGAGCATCAAGAAACGAGCGTTCATATCATATTTGTAAATTGTAACAAAGCATGTACTTTCTAGAACTGTTATTTTTGTATGCATCATTTATATGTCTGAAATATACTCCTATCAATCAATCAATCAATCAATCACACACAGTTATCACAAATTTGTAACTGTAGCTTTAAAAGCTTGACACGCTAATATATCTCTGCCAGGTAGACATTTATAACTAAGGGACCGCTCATTATTTATGCCCCGGGTTGGTACCAGACTGGAATCTTTGTATTTTGCGCGGCGGAGAAAAATTTTCCGAACTATTTTGCGCGGTTGGCCTCTCGTTGATGTGACAAAAATGCGCGGTCCGGCCGCGGTTATCAGCTTGAATAACAGAGTTACAGTAAGGATTGCGCGGACAGAGCCTGTTTTTCAGATCAAAATGTCTGCAGCTGAGCTCAATTCTCAGAATCTGCGCGGCTGCGGATCCAGCAGGCCAGATTTGCGCGGCGGAGATCTCCGCCGCGCAGTGCATAAATTCCAGTCCGGGGTTGGTACTGAAGGGAAGCCGGGTGAGTAACTCAAATTTTGGCAGCATCAAAGGTTGGGTAATTTGTTTTGGCTGCCACGTTCAACTAAATTTTTTCTTTTTTTCCTTTGCTGATTAATCGATTCCAGTGTCATTATTAAACTTGATATGGCTTCCTCTGATTTAATTATTCTATGCAAATTTGATCTACATGGATGAAGTAATGCAATGGATAACAGATTTTAATACCGGTAGGATATCTGCTTTTCTGTCCACATTTGTTCAACATAATAATTATGATGCAACTTTTAGTGGTTGGGTAGTTTTTTTTCTTCGCTATCTGAAGGTTGGGTAAAACAAAACAATTTGAAACTTTATGCTTCTCTTCGGTATCAACCCTGGGCATAAATAATGAGCGGTCCCTAACAAACTAAGAAGAAGGATAGATATTTAAAACAAATTAATCTCTTTCATAAAAACAATTGGAGTTTTAATATCCCACAAAGATGCTCACAAAAGTTATGGCCATTTTATCAGTCAAACTGTTCAAATCCATCACCGAAAGCTGAAAATCAGCGACAGAAAAATGGCTAATAAAGACAAGATATGAATAATTCATTATTACTGAGCACGCACATACCATTTTCAGGCATATATCCAGATATTCTGCTATATAAAACAGGAAATAGGGAGATCTCTATAATTATTCAAAAGTTTCCTGCAAGCATGTTTCTTTCAGTGCAAGTATTGTGTCCTTGTGTTTACAAGACAGATTCAAAATGGTAGACGCTTGCATGTTCTCAGTCTCTGTGTCGTGTCTGGTTTCTGGACGGTTCCGTATAATTTGAAAATAAAATAATATTATTTCAATAAATGTTACAATACATTAACATAATTATTTTCATACATACAGTGAAATCTGTCTATAACGGTCACCTCTGTCCTCTGAGACCTGCAGAAAATGACCTTTATAGACAGGTGACCTTTCTGTCCAGGTTGATTTCTATAGAACGTGTCATTTTGGGCACTATGTTTTGGGTTATGAAGAGTGGCCTTTATACACAGATGGCTGCTTTATAGAGGTGGCCGCGAATACAGGTTTGACTGTTTTAAAATATATATTAATATATACTATATAATATAGATCATTATCGATGTATATTTTTCATACATGATGTATTTACTAACAGAATATTTTTCCATAAATTTTTGATAGTGAAATATTGTTTCAGAAACCAAATATGCTCAGATATGCACGCAAAAAGAAATTGAATTTGGAACACGTTGAGAACTCCTGAATTGAATTTGGAATTTTGCAGGCTACTGGATCAGCCGTTTTCTTCCTCTTGCACAACTTCCGTTTTGGTCTGAGTTTCTGATGCTGCTTCTTAGCGTACTCTGACCATTATTTTTAGTTTTTTTACTCTTGTTGAAAAGATACATACATTTCCTTTCATATCTGCGTAATCATAAGCTGATAAATAAGAGCATTGAGCGAAGTTCTACTAATTATTATTTAAAAAGGGTAATACATTTTAGACAGCTGTATATTAAAATAACATAGTTCCCGGTGACTTGGTAAGGGTGTATTTTCTTTAAAGTCGCGTGACTTCTGTGGGTTAATGTGGTTCTATATAAACCGCACCCAAGGTCGCCCTTGGCGATACCCTAATAACGAGTAGCGATATAGATGGACATGTATTTGGAAAAAAGGAAATATCCAAACAATACACAAATAGAAGGCGTTGAATAAACGCACTTACACTAAACGGTTAACAAATTCATATACAAATTTACTATACTTTATTTATTGCATAAATGAAAGAAAAAATAGATAAAATAGATGAAATCATTTACATTGAAATTTCAAGTGTGTCCGTTTAAGCGTAATCCCACACGATCGAAGTTCTCATTTAATTTGGGGAGAAATAAAACGAAGTCCCCAGAGCTTCTATTTTTAAGAATTAGGACATCTATTTGATCTCGCTGCTCGATTTGATTGTAGCTTTTTCAATGCTCGCTAAATGTGGAATATAATTCGACCTTCGTATGTTACGCATCTTATAAAAAGCACATAAACAAAAATGTCGGTGCTCTAGCGAGTTGGACAACAACGACAGCTTCTCAAGACCATCAGAGAAAGACAAATACCGGCCACACCATCAGAAAAGGCAAACCCTTTCAAAGAGAACTCTACCAGCTGCCAGCAAAGTTTATGGAAAACATAAAAGAGACCTTCTTTTCTTAAAACTAAGTAAAGGGAAAGCACTAAACTTAAAACCTCGCCAACCATCTGGGACACCGCAAGAAATGGTACTTTAAAAGGTAAAAGTTATATCATGATTTGTCCAAGGTCGGAGCGAGAGAGAGAGAGAGAATTCAGTACTTGATTCCCACTTCAAAGCAATATTAAAATGGCCGCTGATGTCACAACTCTTTGAGGGCGAAGTGACTATTTGGCCGGCAGTCGGGAGCCATTATGGATGTAAAGCGCGTGCGCGTAAATGATTCAAATTGCAGAACGAACAGGACTTCTGAATCGTTGCTGTTCGGAGAAGAGGAGTGAGGAAGTCCGTCAGTCAGGAGACAGGAGTCAGNGGTTTCAAAAAATTAAAATATGTTAACCAGATGTTCAAAATTAAAAAAAAAAAAATTCGAGCAACGACAACATACCATTTGACCGGCAGTCAGTCGGCCTCTTTCCGGTGAAAATAATGACGTCATTTTAGTTATGTGCATGCGCAATGGACTGCCGGCCAAATAGTCACAGGACTAAATGGCCGGCTGCCGGCCAAATAGTCACAGCGCTTTGAGGGTGTGACAATAGCCCCATTCCATTCGTGGCTCCTCCTATGACGCTACAGATCGCTGATATCTTGGCTGATATGATAAGTAAGTTCATTCATTTCCCTTCAATACGTAAGCGACCACCGCAATTTGATTTTTCCCTTCCGATAGAAATTTTATGAATTCGCTTAAAAATGATTCAGTCGAACTAGTTTCCTTTTAAACCCGTTTTTTCCCTGCTCGGAATTCTCCCAAATGTCCGGTTTGCTGTTCAATAAGAAGGATTTCTATAAATCAAGAACTTTAGAAAGCATGTCCACTCAATGAAATATTGCGTTTATGTTTTAACGGAGGAAATCCATGAGGAATTCGATCAAAAGTCAAGACTGCTCTTGTCAATAATATTTCCGTTTCTACGTCGATTTTAGAATCTGACATTGTTGTTTAGTATCTCCCTCATTAGCTCGTGGTGTTTCCGCTATGCAGGGATGGGAAGCCATTTCTACAAGCAAAAACATCCATCTTTGGTTGGCAAACTCTTAAATTATTCAATCCCTTAATTACGCGTTAGGGAAATCGAATGCATACAGATTTTAGTGTAAACAAACGAACAGCCTTCCAATCCACCTGGCAAGGAATGAAATGCTCCTGTTCTATCTAATGTAACCGGATATAGTTTCGTGACCTACTTTATATAGTCCACTCGGATGGCTGCAAGCGAAAGGGTCCAATATACTGCGATATGAGTCTAACAATTGGTCAGCTAATCCATCAGGGTACATAATCGCATTATAGATAAGACTTCAGTTATAATCTTGATAGATAGTGAAATGCTAATTACTTCGTTCTTTTGAGCTTCTAACGGTTAGATGTAATTATGTGGAAATAGGGCTACAAAGCTGTGAAATATGTAAAAAGCATTCACAAGGGGAGTGCTCACTTACTCTCTCAGCTCACGTAAAAGCAAGACAAGACGCGTGCAAAGCAGGAAAACGAAGCACACTCGTGATAAATCGCTTTCTTTTCAAGTAATTGTATTTTGGTGTGACGTGGTATATTGGTTGCCTGAAAATGTAGCGGACCTGCTTCCGTATTAGAAGACCAACCGGACTTGCTGGGTAGTTGCTACAACCTGTTGTAAGCAGGTTGCAAGTAGTTGAAGCTGTCAATCAAACTTGTTTCTCAACTGGTCTGATTGGTTCACCTGTAGTCGTATCTATTGCATTTTCAGACGTCGTTTCATCTATCATTATTCAATTTGTCTGTTGACGATAAATCACATAGTGGACGCTACATCTTTCGTGTTTGGCGTCGTTTCAAAACCTGCTTTGCCATCTATAATTAAGACTGTTGTTTGAACGCTTCTTTGAAGTATAGAAGCACGTCGATACGAAAAACCAGCATGTGGTTGTATTGCACACGCGAAGCATAAAACATGCGGTGATCATCCACGCAGCTAGTATTTGAAGCGCTGCTGTGAGAAGAATCAGCACTGCGTGCACTTGTGACTTTCCTTCTGGGAATTCGTATTATCTCGGCTAGAGATTTCCTATTATCTAGACTCTACGAGTACAATACGTGATACTCCCATCCTGTCACTGGAATTTTCTTTATTGGAAGAGAACCAATAATATACCTCGCATTTCGTGTCTTTACATTTCGTGGAAAACATTATGGGTCTGCTAACAGAAGGAACATCTATGAAATGGGAAGAAATCAAGAAATGGTCAGACCACATTAAAAAACATGGAATTCTGCAATTTATTCACCAATACAATAAACTGAAGGACAGAACACACGACTCACTGAAATGGGGAGACGAGGTAAGATTCATACTGCTAACTTCAGAAGTTAGTCACAAGAAAGCAATCCTGAAGCGTGGTTCACAATTTTTATTATTTATCTTACTCGCATGTTTTGTAGTAAATTTGTCTTGCTTTGTTTTGCTAATAGAAGAATTAACAAATTTGAAAGCTGTTACAGCATTGAATGATATCGTGGCGTAAGCGAAGAACTCCGTAGGAAAAGAGTAAGCATCAAATTAGTCTAGCTTGGAAATTCTGGCATGTATTTACCCCCCAGAAAAACATCTTTTTACCGCGTTATCTTAGACGAGGGTATTTTAAGACATTTCCACTACGATGGGTAGCGTGGGAGAGCAGAAGTAGATAGTTGGTCGTGTTTTCATTATTTTATTGATGTTTAGAGCAGGCAGCAAACCAGGTAGACTTCGCTACCGAGGCAGAAAGACATGTTGATTGCTATACAAAATAGACAAAACATTCTTTATTATTTATTACATTCACGGCAATCGGACGGTTCGAAGCGTTTGTTGTGTTTTCAAAAGCATACTCTTGTGGGTCTATGTGTCATGATGTCTGTATGTAGGCATATTCTAAGCCACTAATTGTTTACGCATAGAATTTGTGGTGGCCTCTTTTAAGTTCTTATCCATTGTGT
This sequence comes from Calvadosia cruxmelitensis, assembly GCA_900245855.1. Taxonomy (NCBI): domain Eukaryota; kingdom Metazoa; phylum Cnidaria; class Staurozoa; order Stauromedusae; family Kishinouyeidae; genus Calvadosia; species Calvadosia cruxmelitensis. Next base: position 9,790 of record OFHS01004934.1, read on the forward strand.
GTTTTACGGCGTTTCAATCGCTCAATGGGTTGGGTTGTAAAACTCTTTATAGTCACAGCGAGTTGAATTCGGGTGGCGGAATTTACAGCCGTGAGAGATAATTATTGATTAATTGAATGAGCAATAACTGCGCTATGCACCTCTCCTTTTCACCTGTGAGATGTCGGTTTGAGCATGGGGTTTGAGTTGAGGTTAATATTGATACAGTATAATAATAGCTTTTAGAATTGTCACGAATCGCAACCGCGGCGATTATTGTGACAATGGAGGTCATAGGGATGGTGGTGGATTACCGCCAAGGCGTGTGTGATTGTTGTTGCCGGTCGGAGTTAATTTGTGCAACTTAAAAAGTAAATTTAAGTTAATTTATGCAACTTAAGAGTCTACTGAAGGTAATTTATGCAACTTCATCGCCTTCGTCTTTACACTCATTCATGAGCAGTGGCGCCATCCAAGTTTCGATTTCAATACATCTATTCTGTTTTCTTCACTTTATGGAAAGAAAGGATAAATTTTGCTTTCACCATTTAATTACTTGCGGTCGTATCTTTAGAAATACCTTAGATCTTTTCCATTGCAGCCAATCCCCTCTCAAGTCTCCAGTAAACTACAGTCAAACCTGTATTAATGGCCACCTCTATAGAGCAGCCACCTGTGTATAAAGATCATTCTTCATAACCCCAAAAAGACACGTTCTATAGAAATCAACGCGGAAAAAAAGGCTACCTGTCTATAAAGGTCATTTTCCTCAGTTTCCAGAGGTGACCGTTATAGACAGGTTTAACTGTAGACTGAAACAAATGTAGATTATTCTTATGTACCCTAGAACAACCAGATGTAGCAGCAAGGTTGCTTCTCGCGTAATTACTGTCAAAATCAACAAAAAGATAGGTAGGATGGTGCCCCATCATTCGCAATTTTCCACATCCAGACACATTGCAAATACCGAACACGCTGCCCAATGTCCATCCATCCCAGTCTCTTACGCATATCTTTACAGAAGCTATCTTGCTATGCTATGAGAAAACAATCATATAAATAAATACCTTGTACAGTGAAACCTGTCTATAACGGTCACCTCTGGGAACTGAGGCAAATGACCTCTATAGAGGTGGCCGCTAGTACAGGTTTGACTGTACATTCTGCGCACGATAAATGCTTTTTTGTTATTGACGCATGCTCCCGATCTATTTAATTGTTAAGTATTACTCTTATTTGTTGGACTGATTGTCTAGGCGATGTCTTACAATTACAGTTTAACCTGTATTAGCAGCCACCTTTCTAGAGCAGCCACCTTTCTATAAAGGCCACTTTGCATAACCCTGAAAGGACATTTTCTATAGAAATCAACCTGGACAGAAAGGCCACCTGTCTATAGAGGTCATTTTTCTCAGGTCCCAAAGGTGACCATTATAGACAGGTTTCACCCTTTCCCTTTTAGTTGAGTCTCTTAAAACGTTTACACAAAAGTCGTACCTGCGCATCAAAAGTTTCCTTTCTTCAACAGATCGAATACAGCATGTTTGTGCTGGACCCGAAGACGAAACAAGCTCGCTTGTTTTTGAAAGCTTCCGAAGTCCTTCCGAAGTTGCAAGAACCAGAAGAAAGAGATCCCGAGTGAGTGATTTATTTGCATGTTATCCTTTGAAATAGGCTTACAGTAGCACATGTTTTTAAAATGTTTACGGATATAGTACAGTGAAACCTGTCTATAACAGTCACGTCTGGGACCGGAGGAAAATGACCTTTACAGACAGGTGGCCTTTCGGTCCAAGTTGATTTCTATAGAAAGTGTCATTCTGAGGTTATGAAGAGTGGCCTTTATAATCAGGTGACTGCTCTATAGAGGTGGTCAATAATACAAGTTTAAATGCACATACTGTAGAATAGATGGCATTTCTTTTTTACTGGTATTCGTATTATCACTTTAACAGTAATAGCATCATTGCCGTTAGATTGGTTCAATTCTTCATAGCTTTCTAAACTATCACGATAATTTGAAATTAGCTTAGTTTTGGAAACGAGTTATAATCAGTCAAAACTTGAGCTCTTCGAAAGACTAATGTTGTTTGTGAAGGATCATTTCTAGTGCGTTTACATGATACGGTGGAGCTATTCAAGAGAATAAGAAGTAAAGCTGTTTTAACGTCAAGAGTTCTTTTTAGCACGCATTGAACAGTGACGGGAACAGGGGATAGGGGGATGGTTGCCCCCATGGTCCCCTTTGGTAACATTTAAAGTGCATTATACGCAGATCAATTCCATTCCTAACAAAGTTATATCCTTATGACTCCTTCACACGGGTGCATTTGCTGTAGCCATGCGCAAGAGATGCTTTTGAAATGCGTACTGTACATTTAACAAATTTTCAGAGGGGCATAACCCCGGACCCCTAGCAGATTCCTTCAGGTGGGGAAGTCATCTGTGATATTGAAAGTTGTAATGAATGACTTTTACTCCTTGTAATTTATATATCTATTCTTGGTATAAATATACTGCATGGACCAGTGGTCGCAACATCAAAATCAAATACGGTGAAACCTGTCTATAATAGTCACCTTAGGGACCTGAGGAAAATGACCTTTATAGACAGGTAGCCTACTGTCAAGGTTGATTTTTAGAAAAAGTGTCATTTTGAGGCTATGAAGAGTGGCCTTTATAAACAGGTGGCTGCTATATAGAGGTGGCTGCTAATACAGGTTTGACTGTAATATTATCATCTGGATTTTTGCAGAAACGCACTCTCCTCGTATCGCGTGGAATTCACTGATTACATGGTCGAAGGTAATGTTAATGATTCGCGATGAAGGAAGAACCTTCCAATCTGTTCTCCATGTTTATTGATAGATGATTTGACGATGACGTTTTCTCATCACAGGGAGCCCAGCAAAGCCATACGGTGGATGCATGCGACATTTCAACTGCGTCGAAGCCAATATGCGCTACAGGTATAACTGAAAACCAATCAATCAATCAATCAATCAATCAATCAATCAATCAATCAATCA
>OFHS01004935.1:0-12796 GCA_900245855.1 Calvadosia cruxmelitensis
TGAATTAGTAACATACATCTGCATAATATTGATTAATGATGGTATAAGATTCATGCAGTATATTGCATCCTGTGAGACGGCCTTATTGGTCCTACTCTCATTTCATACCAAGCAGGGCGTAAAGTAATAACATACAGCTGCATCATGATGCTTAATGATGGTATCAGATCAACATTGCATGCAATATTTTGCATTGTGTGAGACCTTCTTAAACCAAATGGTATCCGCAATATTATCTTTCAGTTTTCGATGAGATTACGCTTGAACAAGGAGTAGTTGTGTCGTATATACATCTTACGTCACATGCTTACCTAAGGACATACCCAAGGATTTGAACTTTACATAAACTATTGACACTATGAACTGATACCATGTGAAATCCATGTGAAAATCATGTGAAAAACCATGTGAAAAGTGCCCTTTTCACATGGTTTTTCACACTGTTTTCTAATTCACACGTTTTTCACATGCTTTTTCACATGGTTTTTCACATGGTGTTTGAAATTTCACATGGTTTTTCGCATGGTGATTCCTATTTCACATGGTTTTCACATGGTTTTCACATGGTTTTGGATTCATAGTGTGAGAAGAGGTTGTTGAAATAGAGGTGAGGATTAGAGAAGTCGCCCAACAGAAAATACATCACGCAAAACTGAAAGAGAGTTCTGATTTCTTGAAACTTACCAACGCCCGCGAAGATTCTTTATGCCTCCTTCAGGAAGAAAATCGAAAGAATTAAAACTAGCACAGAAACTAAATTAACAAATAAAATAAAATTAGGTAAATAATTTTGATTTTGTTAAACTAGTAAGTAGTAATGTCTTGCCTCTTTGCAGTACTTCTGAAAAGGAATATCCCTATGGCGATTAAAGCAACTAAGAGGACGCAAGAAAGAACGATCGCCAAAGTGACTTTTCCGTTGCTGTCTGAAGACGTTGGTAAGGGCGAGGTCTCATTTGATTGGAGCGCTGGAGAAGAGGCTATAACAGCAACCTGAAAAATATACAAAGAGAGTCTATTTCAAAAGGACGTTCGGTAGAGGAGATACAACAATGTCTAGTAATTTCATATACTGTACATATATACAGCAGATTGTATATATTTCAAGCACAGAAAATTAATTTTAATGTAAAGCGTTTGGAAACACAGTGAAGCAGATATGCTTGAAGAGAATCGTCAAGTGAAGATTCTTTATCCGGAATATTATTGCTTGAAGATAGAAAATGGCGTTCATGTGCTACGATGTCATTCACTAAATTGAGCATTTTCCAACTCAAAGCATGCTTTCAAAGGCTCGGTTTTCCAAACAAAATTGTACTTTGATTCTCATTCTCAACAGCAATCAACATAAAATACAACTTACAACATTCTGTCTGTTATTAGCTTTGAAGAAAAGTAGATTCAGAACTGACTGTAGCTAGTTATTTTTCAATAATGGACTAGCGATTAGTAACGTTTGAGAGTTACTTTGAGGAAAAGAAACCTTTCAAAGTAACTAGTTGCCTTCTATGCAATGTAGCTTTGACTTTAAACGGCTACTTGCAAATCGTAACTGACCAAATCTGACTGCTATACAGTGTAACCCCGTTAATATCACCTTGGCTAATATCACAACCCACTAAATATCACTTCAGTCTGCGCTTCGAGCTCTGTCAGAATCAGCTATTTCAACCCTCTTAACATGACGATCCGCTTACTATCACCTTCTTTGACTGGAAAACCATAATGATATTAAGGAGGTTGCACTGTACAGCTCCTGCGCCTCACGATAGCGTCTACTCGACTAAAGGGAACCAGTCACACGATCGTCAATTCCCGTCGTATAACAAGGAAATGGGGGATGGAACACCCACATTTCATCGTGGAATCCTCATTTCACGATCATCGTGGAAATGAAAACATGTTTGATTTGATAGTCAGAGTGGTGCGAGCTTGCAAAGCAAAATTTATCAGCGCAAGAAAACACTTTCTACTTCCAGGCCATAGAAAACATACAAAATAATCACGCTTAAACTATTCCGTATCAAACAATACAATTCTGAAGCAGATTATCGATGACTTGAGACTATGATTCCGTGCGACTTACCGTTTTAGTCAAGGAAGGACTAAGGCCAGAGAATAATAATGCCTTTGGTGAATGCGGAACAGAAATGATCTGAGATGGAATAAAAGATGGAAGTGGCGTGTATATCAGAGATGATGGCAAAGAGACTGTGACTGCCGGAAGAGGGAAGATGGAATGCGTTGTCATGGAGAGGATAGAGGATGGCGTCATAAATAAAGAAGTAGTCCATACTGTGGATGACGTCAGAGTGGAGGTGATGAATGAAGTTGTACTAGATGAAGTGAAAGCGATATCTGATGATGATGACGATGATGGAGACGACTTCAAAGAAAGAGCTGTGGAAGGTGAAGAAGCCAGTGAAGACGATGGGGAAATAGAAGTAGAGGCAACTTCAATAGACCATAGAGTTGGAGCTGAATGTTTAGGAGGTTCCAACGGATCTGAAACAAGAAATCATCACATGTCAAGTCACTGACCAACAATCAATTCAATCTAATTTAAATATGGGTGGTGCCGGCGACGAAGAGGAAAAAACATTTAGTTAACATACGACATTACCTAGTTTCGAAGGAACATTATATGGAGGAAGAATATTCAGATTCACGTAGTTTCATGAGTTGTTCCGCTATCCTTACGCATTTAAGTAATTTGCATATCTACTTACAGTTAAAGTAAAATTGTATTCCGCTTGAAAGATGGTCCTGTTTTGTACCAATTTTGTATTAATACCCGTGTAAACTTGTATTCGAGGAGATGTTTTAGTAACTGGGTAGAATCTAACCTGGAAGAAGTGTCGCCCGACTCCCGGAGCCAACAAGCAAGCATTGTTAAAAGTTATTCATTTGTTGTTGGTGAGTTCTTTCCGATTTCATTATTTGTGGAATAGAATTTGGAATCACCATACAAGACTAGTTCTCGTTGAGTTTTGGCCGAGTTGTTTAGCACATTACCCCTGTATTGCCCTGGGAGATTTGACGCTTGGGATTATTACAGTCCGTCCCTGCAATTTGCGATTTCTCCCAGCGTGCATTTACAGGTGGGTCGCTGATTTCAGGAACATTAAGCATGTGAATTTTCACTACTGGCACAACAGACTGGTCAAAACCAATTTTGCTTCCATGAAGTTATTGTACGAAATGCAGAAGTTCCGATTTCAGTTCTCCTTCCGAAATAAGGATCTTCAAATTTAAATTTTTGTCAGAAGAAATCAAATTAATCTATAAATAAATAATGTATAAATGCATAGAAATTGCCAAAATGTTGACAAACAACAACATAAGGATCTTATCTGAGGCATCCAAATGCGTGGATAACTGTACCATTTTATTATCATAGCTTAATTATAGCTTAAGCAAAACACTCCCAAAATCACCGGCGAAACCAAATCAAGATTATCACGAGTCAATCAAGACTAGCGCATTAAGCATGGATGCTCAGAAAAGAAACGCTCCTTCTATATTACGAACTGTACCATCCAACAAAATGCTATAAGACATTACTAATTTGTAATTAATAGTTTTACAACATCTGCTTATTTTGTAATTGTAGTTGCATGTTAGATTAAAATTTCTTTCTTTCTTTCTTTCTTTCTTTCTTTCTTTCTTTCTTTCTTTCTTTCTTTCTTTCTTTCTTTCTTTCTTTCTTTCTTTCTTTCTTTCTTTCTTTCTTTTCTTTCTTTCTTTCTTCCTTTCTTTCTTTCTTTCTTTCCTTCTTGGTAGCCTAATGTAGATTTATTTAGATATCTTCGTGTATATCATCATCATAATTTGTATATTCTGTGCCATTCTCATAAGATTGATATGATTGTGAAATATAACTATTATATCTTAGATTTAATGTAATAAGTATCACGAGGCACGCTACCAATAACGTGCCACTGGAGCAGCATCACTGGTGCTTGAGTTAGCTCCCTTTAAGGAAGTAGAAGAAGAAGATGATGATGACGATAACGATGATGCAATGCTCGATCATCTATCTGAAAACTAATCACGTCGGAGCAACATGGTTTCCTAGCCCGCAAGTCAACAACTACACAGTTGCTTGAGACGATCGATGATTTTACAATAGCCGTAGAGCACCAAGCATGCGTTGATACCATTTATATGGATCTAACCAAAGCTTTTGATACCGTGTCTCACCAAAAGCTTCTAATTGGTGAAGCACTGCTGCACTGGATAAAGAATTATCTGTCTTCAGGAACGCAACGAGTGAAGGTTGGCAGTCAATTACCAGCAGAAATGCAATGTCAAAGCGGGGTGCCTCACGGCTCAGTCCTTGGGCCGTTGCTGTTTCTTATCTTTGAACATGACCTGAATTATATACTGTTTACCAATTGGACTCTCTGCGCAACAATGTGTTCTTGTTCCACAAGAGCCTATCTGATTTTCAAAAGTGGACAGAGACATGGCAACTGAGAATTGTGACTGAAAAATGTTCTGCCCTGTATATTGGTCCTCGAAATCGACACAGTAAATATTCTCTTCATGATTTCTACGCCCCGAGCGTAAAAACGTCAATCCGTGACCTGGGATTTTACATCAGTCCAGACCTAAAAGCATCTGCCCATTGCCAAATAGTTTCCAGAAAGGCCTACAGTATCCCAAATTACCTATTGAAGTGCCTCAAATGGAATGACCCAAGCCATCTCATTAGAGGATTTGTAGTGTATGTGCGACCAATTTTGGAGTATGCCTCGCAGGTATTTTCTCCGAATGCGGGAAAAGGACATTACTGTTTTAGAAAAGTGCAAAGGCGTTACACAAAGAGAGTGTTCGTTCGTTGCTTCGGCAGTCCTGTTACTCCGTGCTATAAAGAACGTCTTCGCGTCCTTGAGCTACAGTAGCTCGAGTCGAGAAGGCTAATAGCAGACCTCACATTATTCTACAAGGTTGTTCATAGAACAGAACAGCTCAGATTACCATCGGATGTCCATCTTAATAATTTACGAACACGTGGACACTGCATGCGTTTCCATATTGACACCGCTAAAAGTAATTCAAGACATTTCTATTTTTTCAATCGGGTCGTACACCACTGAAACGCACTCCTTGAAGAGAAAGGTAATTAGAAATCATTTTATTCTTTCAAGAAACGCATTGCTTTATACATAACCTGATATTACCTGCTGTTAAATTCACCGTGTAGTTTAATTGTAATTGTTTGCCTTCTATACGTGTATTCTGTTTGAACTATTTTTTTCCCCAAAAAACAGACACATGATGATGAACCCGTGGGTACCAGTATCGCTTCCATGTTGCCACTGCAAAGAACAATCGCCGTCGTTTTTGCCTCACGGTTATTATTTCTTCAACCGCGTTATTCGCTATTGGAACCCTCTGCCAGAGGAAACTGCAACTTCTAAATCAATAGCGTCTTTAAGTCTTGAACTGTAGCTAGCACGTAGCTACGTATATTTCATAATGTATAACCGGATAGTATTAGTGCAGTATTCTGCCTTCTATAGTGGACTGTTTTGATGTTTTTCTATCAAATACACAAATGATGATGATGATGACTCTGTTGTTCATCGCAAACTATTAATGAAGCTAGATAGAGTCTTATGGGATAGCCGGTCCACTACTACGATGGATCAAGATCTATTTATCTGAACGAACGAAAAGTGTCCGCGTAGGACATCACTTTCGGAAAAGAGCAATTGCATTAGTGGAGTCCCGCAGGGTTCAGTTCTTGGACCATTGCTTTTTATATTATACATCAACGATTGTCCTGAGATATTTCGTGCGTCTACCTGTAATTTATTTGCTGATGATATGAAGCTGTACACTGTACATCATGTCAAAGATTCGTTCTCACCAAATATTTCAAGTTTTCAACAATCGCTGGTCGCCTTCGAACAGTGAGCTCAAACTTGGCAATTGAGAATCGCAGCAGAAAGATGCTATCCCATGCACATTGGACTCCGAAATTATCAAGTCAACTACAGCCTTAATGACTTGGTCCTTCCAAAGGTTGGAGCATCTATACGTGATCTTGGTATTTTTGTTAGTCCCGATTTAAAATCCTCTACCCATTGTTTAACAATATCTCGAAAATCCCACCGTATTGCCAATTACCAGGCATTGCGATGGAATAATGTGGAACATCTTCTTCGTGGTTTTATGGTATACGTGAGACCGATACTGGAGTATTTCACGCAAGTATTTCCCCCCTATCTACAGAAGCACATTGCTGCACTGGAAAAAGTACAACGTAGATTCACGAAATCTGTTTACGTGCGTTGCTATGCTGGAGCTCCTCCACCGTCTTACCAAGAACGTCTAAAACTCTTTAGCATGCAGTCGTTGGAAGATAGGCGAACTTATTTTTATTTATGCTTCTTTTACAAAGTCCTTCATGGCAAAGTCAAACTTAAACTTTCTCAAACTGTTGTTCCTCTGGCTACTGTAACTCGTGGACATAATCGGAGGTTTCGTGTTGACAATTCAAAGCTAAATGCACAACATTACTTTTACTTCAACCGCGTAGTTTGAAAGTGGAACTTACTTTCGCAAGAGATTGTTGATGCATCATCATTCCCTTTATTTAAATCAAAATTGTCAAAAAGTTTATGGAATTAATTTACTTATTTACTAATTTAACCGTGTAGTATAAGTGTACTTGTGCCTTCTATACGTGTATTCTGTTTGAATTGATCTTTCAAATAAAGATACATACATGATGATGATGATGATAATGACGACGATCAAGCAAGCATCTCTAGAGACCACCATGATACAGTAATGTCTACTCACACGATTTGCTGCCATTAAATTTCAGCAGGAAACATCCTTCGACGTTCATCGGAATAGCTTGGTTGATTACATATTTGCAACTGATGCTAATCTTCAGCAGTAATCCGCCATATGTCAGCCATCGTTGTTCGGCTATATCCAGTTTAGACGGCATCCACTATGGAAACAAAAATAAATTATACAGTGCAAATTCGTTAATATCACAATGGTTTTCCAGCCACAAATTGCGACTATAAGCGAGTTGCGATACTAAATCGGGGGAAAACTATGAAGTGCCAAATGGCTAAAAACTACTTCATTCGTGAGCGCGCTACTTCCTGCGGGATCGTAGCACTTCTTTGGAGAGCGCGATACTTGTGGTGAGATCGCACTACTTTCACAGGAGTACGCGTCACCTTGTGGAGAATTTGCCCTACTATCATTGGAGTTCCTCCTACTTCTTTTGTCGCGTGATACTTGTGTTCGGCACGGCACTTCTAGTGTGCCAAATGGCTAAAAACTATTGCACAATTTCAAAACACGTTTCTCCTGCGGGACCACAACACCGTCGCAGTGATTTGCAAAGGAATCGGGCTCTTTCTCTACAGTTTACCCGAGAAACAAATCTGTGAGTCTGCACGCAGGCTACTGTGGCAGAGGGCAACTCACTTACGGTATATACCGACATGCACTGGGACTGCGCATGGCGGATTCATAGTTGTGGTAGATCATCGCTGCACGAGGGAGATAAATTGTCATCAAGTATATAAAAAATCCATGATATACCGTACAATTATACCTCGAGGCTGTTGTCATCAGAATCCATTTGAAAATCCTCATTTCTCGCTCGTTCTGAAGCACTCCATACTGTACCGTTCCAGATGAATACTTTTTCCACAAGTAAATCATAATCGTTTGACGAAAGGCAAGATCGAAAGTTTGTGTTTAATGTGCTCACGGTTGCTATGATACGGGGAGGATTGGATCTTGTAATGGGGTAGGTGTGAATCAACGAAAATGATTTGCTGAACAAGTAGCAACCTGGAAGAAAAAACATGCACATAAAGAGATAAAGAGTTCAGGACTGATAAGAGAGTAACAATACAGTCAAACCTGTATTAGCGGCCACTTCTATAGAGCAATCACCTGTGTATAAAGGCCACTTTTCATAACACTGTGAATATTATAGACATAAACCCCGCAAAAACGACATAGAGTTCTTACACCGTCGACTATTGTGCTCTTTGGAACTCGGCCATCTCTCTCTGTCATGGGACCAGCAACATGTCTCAAATAATGTTATGCGGAATGTGAAAGTCTCCTTCTTTTGTCTCTTAAAATACTTTACGTGCAGACGGTGCACTGTATATATTTTACTGGGTAAAGTGCTATACACTACAGTAATAAAATCCACGAGCGCTCTTTTATATATTCCTTAGCTGTATGTTAGTAAATATGGTAGTTCTGGCTACTGAATGGTTATGCTTTTCACACATATTCTTCACGGTATATTCTACCTTCTGATCCTTCCAGGCAGATGTCCCTATAATAGTGGTGACTGCTCATACAAATTTTAGAGTATTTGATGGATAACATTAGAGGCTACAGCATGCAATCCCTATAAAACGGCGCCCTTATATAATTCATGTTATGTAACATACTATGTACACATACAGTTGAATCCTCTTGCGACTGGACCAACTACCCGGAGGTCAAATTTAGTGTTGAAATGGTTCCATCTCGCCATGCTTGATCCGATAAGTAGTCGGTCCGATTACATAGAGGTCTAATTAAGCGGAGCTTACTGTATTAATTAAATTAAAATGTAGTTGATAGCATCGATTTCAACGATTTGAGGCTGTTCTAAAATGGTTAATTTCCGCTCAGAGAACGAGACTTACATGACACTGTATCTGACAGTGCATGAGTCGTTGGGGATATCTTACGGCACACGAGGGTAATACTGGCTAACTTAAACGTACCTGTTTCTCCCAAAAGTTGAAACGTTCCCACGCATTTAGTTCTTTTGTTATTAGTTGTCAGCAAACTCTGACTGTTGTAACATTCACAACGAAACGATGTAATACGTCTCTGTACAGTGGCTTTACCAATGGCTTTGGCTGCGAAATCATCACATTTCTTTGCCTCTCCTGACGAAGTCTCGTAAGACACAACGAATGAATCTGGTTTCGAAGTGTAGCGTGTTACAACTAAGTCATATCCTTGTGTACACGGCCATAAACACATACAAACAACAAGACCGAAGATCAAACAACATTTCTTTCCAACGCCATGGTCCATTTTCATTCAGCTTCGGTTGTATTTATACGACAACGGGGCCATGAGTAAATTTGATGAGAAAGAACGCCAAACCCATGTCTCCAGATCCTACTGCAACAAGAGCAGTTATACAGTAATTTGGTAATAAAATATCAACCGAGACAGAGCGGATCTGCGAGGCGGTTTCGCATGCCTTGAAACAGACAACAACGGTCATAAAAGTCAGCGTTGTCATTGTAAGCCTCATCAGTGCCTCACGTGTGCCTATCGTTATTTCAAATCGCAACACAAAAGGAGTGAATTTCCTGTGTTGTAATAGACAACAAAAGCTCCTTATATTCACGACGGGGGCGATGTATTTGTCAAGGCATCGTTACGGAGGATACCGCCTTTAGCCAGAAACACAGCCACCGATGACACAACCTCGATAGAATTCAAGATATTCAAAAGGACAAAAGAACGAAACAGGAACAATTGATGCTCTTAAATCCTATAATAATAAAGAACGAAAATGAAAGAAATCAAATCTGGAAAACTGATTCCTTGGATTTGAATAGTTTACCCAACATTGTATTTGGTAAAACTGTTTACATTATTTTAAATCCGGAACGTTTATCGGATTCCGGTGTATGTGATATTTTAGAGAATCCGATATCTTTTTAGAAACGAACAGTGGTTCAGTTGCATCTTTCATTGAAAATTATCTCTGCATTATTGAATATCCAATAAATGTGTTAAAATTACGAATCGTTTTGGATATCCAACCAGGAACCGATTGTAGCTCGATTTTACGAAAAAGTATTATGTATGCAAAATGTCACTATGGAAACTTAACTTCAGCTTTACAAGAAACCTTGTGATGCAATACCTATTCTGTCAACATCGGACATAGCGAAGTAGAATTAGAAAGCTCAGTGAGACCAATGAGACCAAGCGCAGCTCAGTGAGACCCATGAGACCAAGTGCAGTTTCAGTGCAATTTGGGGATTTATGCTAGTTGACCTCTGCCCCATGGAACGACACCACAAAATTGCTTTGTTCGATATGCAGCCAGCCGTACTATTTTCTATTATGATTGATTTAAAGATTGTTCTTGGCTTTCAACATGGTTGATTTCAGCTCAGAAACACGTGACTGTCGTAGCTTAAATCCAAAATGCATCAGGACTGCACTTGGCCAATTCTCTTTCTTGTATGACGTCAGAGAACGTCCTATATTAAAAATAGAGCTACACATCACATTAATGTGATAACAATTCAACTAAAATATTATTGTTGCAAATCGCAAAATTTAGAGAAATAAAAATAACACTGAAAAGTATCCCCCTTCAGCTGTTTCATGATGATGGCATTTTTATTTATTTTATTTAATTACAGTAAAACAATATGTACATTTTCTAAAAAGAATTGTTACTATATAGATAGATGATTTGATGTGTATTTCGCCCTTCACTGGGCAGCTAAAACAATATACAGAGTACAATGGCGATTAAGTACAAGATAAAGTTTGTACAGTAATCAATGAACTAATTATCTATCATTACATTCTATGGCTATCAAGTATTCAATAAATGATGGGATTTTTACACAGTTACAAACAATTGTGAAGCAGACTTTCCACATTCCTTGCACGTACAGTTGACATTACGTTCATGGTTACATAAATTGGAGCAAATAATATGGTGGAAACCGTGGACAGATGTCCGTGTGAAATAATGGCGATTACTTCGGTCTGCTGCTCGCCAGCAGCTGGAGAGCATTGCTGGTGAATCTGTGATCCCATCATCCAACCATTCTTGTCGCTTCAAATAGATCTGTGCATCGTAGTTTTCCAGTTCATTTGAATCAAAGATGTAATAATGGCTGACATCTTCTACAAACGTGGGTGTGTTGGCTAACCAGAAAGAACAAGTGATGGAACTAAATTTTGAGACGCAAAGTGCCTTCTTGATGAACATCAATTTTGCCTTGTCACTATTTAAATAACTGAGAAGCGAGAAGGAAAGGAGAGACAATCTCAAATCTAACTATATAGATAGATAGATAGATAGATAGATATAGATAGATATATTTATTTGATCAATTCAAGTTAAGGTACAATATATATTGTTAAAATCACAGTACAAACAAATTACAGACTTGAAATCGATCTGGGAAATCCCATAAGCACATATGCTTGTTTATTTAAGCACACATGCTTGTTTATATATACTGTACTGTAAAATTAAAACTGTCAGATGTCCCTCTTTCGGGGCTTTCGGGCTAGTTGGTGCAAATAGCGCACGGCGCCGAGCTCGTCTTGCGATTTTGAATCGATAAGAAGTCTGTCCAAGGACGTTTTTGTGCTTCTTGTCCTCTGCGAAGGGGAGTTGAAGGACGCCAGGTCAACATTTTGTGGATGATGGCTTACGCGGTAAATACGTGGTTATACTAAGAATTAATCAATCTTCGTCTAGGTCCAGCAATGCATTTGTTCACGTTTTTCCTAATGTTAACTTTCTTGATTTTCGTTGGTGTAACATCTAAATCATTTTTAAAAATGAATCATCTACAGTATTGATCATTAAATTTGACTGCAGACTCAGTTTTTTACATCCTAAATGACAGTTTTAAGCTGTTTTGAGCTATTTTTGAGTGCTTTTTAAGTCATTGAAGAGTTTGTTAGATGTTGTATATTCCTAAGGGACCAAATTAGTCATTTAGGTCCTAAAACCGTGAAACAATGCAACTTTACGGAGGCTTTCGTGACGGCAACATCGATTCAACAACTCAAACATGGCTTAGAACTGGTAGACCACAAGCCCCAATTTCTTATACATTCAATTAATCAATGTCCTCTGTTTTCTTTTAACTCGAAACTGTATTTTCGGTTTTATGTAAATGGAACTCATTTTTTCTTTAATTTTACAGTTTAGAGTTTAATTCTGACTAATAAACAAGCATACACAAAGTATACATAAAACCATAGTGATATAACGAGGTTGCTATGTATCAAAATAAATAAATATATAATGTGACTAAACATAAATCGTAAAAATGAAAAAAACGTCGAATCAGCAGCATACGTTTCTCATCGATTGACGACAACATTGCGAAGTCCAGTCCTCATGCGATATCAGATACAGTTGAGTTCAATATTCGGCGCATGCGCTGGGGTTGCCTTTGTTCTGAGTTCATTCAGCCATACGTATTTCTATGATTGTCCATTTCTGCAGTGTTCTTGGCTGACAAAGTGTCCATATCAGCTCAAAATTACACCTTTGAAAACCCACAGGCCACAAAATCCCGAAGTGCATCGAAATTGAGTTTGGCTACTTGACCTCTGACGTCCTAATGACATTACTCTGACGTTCTAGACGTCTGAACGACACCTTGGAGCGTCTTAACGATCTTAACGCACTTATCTCTTTTTGGCAGCCCCTCTAGTCACTATGGTCAAATTAGACAGTTCTGTTAATACCGTAGTACTGGCATCAGCAGCAGGATCTAAAATGGGTTCGATTGCATTGTGCTTAATCATGTATGAAATGAGACTTCAGATTTGCGATAAAAAGTACCACTTGTAAATCTCCACAAACAGCTTCCACTTGTCAATTTTTAGCAAGGCAACATGCTATACGATCGAGTCTTCAGGAAGTAGCGGCTGTTAACTTAAAACCATTTCAATATGCTGCAGTTAACATCTCCTTGTAACTTACCCAGGGAAATATGAAAATATTTCT
>OFHS01004937.1:0-12793 GCA_900245855.1 Calvadosia cruxmelitensis
ACTGAAGTGATATTAAGCGGGTTGTGACATTAACCGAGGTGATATTAACGGGTTTACACTGAAGTGATATTAAGAGGGTTGTGATATTAACCGAGGTGATATTAACGGGGTTACACTGTATTGTGAAATATCCGTAATTGAATTCATATTAACAAGTAAACATTTGATTCATTTGATCATTGAAACAAAGAAGTTTAGCACAATTCGCTTCATCGATTGCTGATTGGTTGCTTGGTTATATGTTGCTACTTTTGACTTGTTTCGAAAACGTGTATACAGGTCAATAGCACGACAAGGGTTAACACTAATTGGTGACTGATAATAACGATGATTGTGTTTGTATTTATGATAGCTCAGAACTGCTATATTGATTCATGTGTTGCATTGTAGATTCAGGAATTCTCCAGTCAAAGAGTATGATACAATTGGAGGTAGATAGTCTTTCATTCTACATCTTCATTAAGTTGATCGATTAATCCATATTTATGATGCCAATGTATTGATCAGCTATTCTGCTTTTATGTGATACAGTGAAACCTGTCTATAATGGTCATCTCTGGGACCTGAGGAAATGACCTTTATAGACAGGTGGCCTTTCTCTCGAGGTTGATTTCTATAGAAAGTATCATTTTGGGGTTATGAAGGGTGGCCTTTATACACAGATAGCTGCTCTACATAGGTGGCCACAAATGCAGGTTTGACTGTAATAATAATATTGACAGCCCTCTACATAAATTAGTCATCCTTCTTCCTCTTGATGTCCATTTCGCACAACTACGTCATGAATCAGGGTCAGACGTGACTGACAAAGTAACACCACTGTTTGCTATTCACATTGATTAGATGTCATTTAGCATACTGTGTATTACCATGAATAAGCTAGCCAATCCAGTGTATATGCAGATCCCTAGTTTTCCCTTAAATCTGCTGCTGCTGTTTTAGCAGGTTTAATGCACTTAACACAGCATCCATGTGTGATCTGAGGTAGTGTCTGAAGACAAATAAATTTGGTGCTAGAGATTCAGCTTATAGCCTTATACACGGCAATATATAGTAGTCTTTCGCTTATTTATCTCGTTATATGTCCCGGCTTACTCAATAACCTATACTTTCTGCACCATAGGTGGAATAACAGTCGTGTCCAATAGTATTTTTCAATACAAATATTATTTCTTCTCTGAAGTAATAAATAGTATACGATCACATGCACTGATGCAAACATAAACTGATTCAGATGCACCTTATTGAATGGAAACATTTTCCTTTGACCATGATTTCAGATTCCTGACAACTTGACAGAAAACGCGAAGCTCAAAGATCAAATGACAAAAACTAGGTTGGTGGATTATTCCAGTCATAATGATTTCCATGATTAATTTTCTATATTAAGTATTCTCTGTATTTCATTTTCAAATATTTTATTTTTTATCAGCAATTGTGTTGGATGATAATGTTATTGACTGCTGGGGTGTTGTTCCCATTTTGCTTGCATCAGGAAAACAATGACAGCCAAGGAAGATCTTGAATGTTTGGTGTCAAAGAAAGAAGCAACACAGGTAATACTTTCTCATTCAATCAAATCTGTCTTAAGTGACCGTGAAATAAGCCATGAAAGTGGTTTCTAAGCACAAGCAGTCTCTTTATACAGGTGAATTGTATCATGCTATCTCTCCATGCAAGTGGTCCTAATCCGTCAAACATGATCCTAATTCATTTTGTTGTGCAAGCGAGTTTGCCTCTGCCACAGATGGCAACATCAGAAAACGGCTCATGTGAAGTACATGCAACTGTAATCTCAACGATGCCGGGCAATGTCGAGGATTGCTCTTGGTTACCAAAAATTTTTATTTTAATTCAACCATCTGGCTACTTAAATCATTTGTATTCCAACATATACTGGGACTGCTTTTCATTGATTTCCTAAGTTTAATGGTTTAATGAATTGCTTTCTACTCATGTCAGGTCATAACTGAAGGAGATGAACTTTCACCATTGCTTCAGGTGAGCTATGAGATAAATGAAAGTAATATAAGCCTATATTGGTGCTAAGTTGAAATCTCTTGCACTTCAATACGATTCAAATGCTACTTTTGCACATGTCATTCCCAGGTATTGCACTGTGGCGGTCTCATCAAGCATTTACGTCAGCTTTCAGACCACCAATCAGCGCCCTCTGCCAGTCGCTATAAATTTCTTGTATTTCATAATGTCGTTCTTTTGCAATCTGTACTCTCAAGCCTTCAGGCAGGCTGACTACCCTCCTTTCGTATGTTCCACAATTATATATATATATATATATATACTAAACAACATTATCCACATCATCACATCCTCTATTCTTGCATTAACTCTCAACCTACATACTCCACAGCATTAACATTAATTGTGATCTAATTCAATAAAACACTAGGTAATGATGTAATAGGAACAGAACACAAATGTATTCTTTGTTGGAGAGTGTATAGTTTACACTGACATTCTACAAAGCAACTCGTAATGGTTAAAAAAGAAAAGGTGGGTTGTACTACCAAGGCTGGTACACAACATCATAATAAGGATCAGCAACGTTTTCACGACATTATCACGGTGTTATTCACGATATTTCGCGGTATTTTTCACGATATTTTCACGGCCTATTCACGATATTTTCACAGAGTTTTCACGGTGTTTACTGTCTTTATAACACCGTGAAAAGGCGCCATATTCACGCTGTTTTCACGGTGTCTAAAACCGTGAAAATCCTGTGAAATTTTCACGGCGTTTTCACGGTTTTCGTGTTCATAGTGTAATGAGACTCACTCGCTGACAAAAGCAAGATTATTCATGCAGACTAATGAGGGTGTGTCTGGCTCAACAGTAGAGCAATGGACAGGCAATCCAGGGGTTGTGGGTTCGACTCCCACAGTGCACTTTAGTTTTTCTGTAATGAACAGTCTCGGTCTCCAGCAGTCTATCTGGGCTTCACTTGGACTAATTAGGGGAAGAGTATCAGGTGATGATTTACTACTAGAGTTCTGTCCTTGGTGATTACTTGATTGAGACTTACCCACAAAGAGTCTACTGCGGTGATTGATATGTAATAACGTCACATCGCAAGGTGAAAATTCTAGCCTGACAACATGTGCATACTTGTAGCTTCTAGAACTTTCTTGACTTTTTGGTTGTAAATGTTGTAGTTGTGTGGTTCCCATTGTCTTCATACGTATTGGTGGTCATGTTTTTGGTTATCGTTACAGTGAAACCTGTCTATAATGGTCACCTTTGGGACCTTAGGAAAATGACCTTTAAAGACAGGTGGCCTTTCTGTCCAGGGTAATTTCTATAGAAAGTGTCATTTTGGGGTTATGAAGAGTGGGCTGTATACACAAGCGACTGCTCTAGAGAGATGGCCACTAATATAGGTTTCACTGTATATGTATTGTTCTCTTGTGTTTTAAGCCCCTTGGTGTTAATAATTAATGTAAGGATGTTATTGAATGCTGAATTCTGTAGCATAATTTAGTTCTGT
The DNA here is from genome assembly GCA_900245855.1 of Calvadosia cruxmelitensis. Classification (NCBI taxonomy): domain Eukaryota; kingdom Metazoa; phylum Cnidaria; class Staurozoa; order Stauromedusae; family Kishinouyeidae; genus Calvadosia; species Calvadosia cruxmelitensis. Next base: position 3,509 of record OFHS01004937.1, read on the forward strand.
TTTGTGCCTTCTTTATGAGATGTCGCCATTAGTAAAGTGTTGTGGTCAATGTCTCCGGGCCATGCCACAACAGTAAACAATTTTTCTTGGGGGCTAGTGTGCAAACATGGCTACTGCACTAAATTCCCATACAAACCCACTGTCAAGGTTCATGTCTTTTATTGTATTTCATCTAGGCAATGCCGTATGCAAGGGAGGCCAAGAACATATCACCAACAGCCTCACCAATGCCATTGATTTCAAAGCAAGACCAGATTGATGAGGAAGTCACAGTACCAACGTATGATACCATACTGATTACCGTCTTCCGGCGGTTATAAGTCGCACTTTAAAACTCTTTAATTTTGGCTTAAACATGGGATGTGACTTATTCATGCAAATTGTTCTGATAATCTGTTACTTTTGTATATTCCCACTTTTGTGCTGCTTAATTTGGGTGCGATTTATACGTGGCAGCAACCAGGGCAGGGCTGTAAAAGTTACCTTTTAAAAGTAACTACTAACTAGTTACAGTTAAAGTTACTTTATTTTGAAAATGAAAAGTTACTCTTTAAAGTTACTATTTTCTAAAAGTAACTTTCAAAAGTTACTAGTTACCTGTCACAGTTACTTTCAAAGTTACTTTCATTGATGTTAACATACGAAAAGAAGGTATAATTTACATGTGTATTTAAAACAAAATTCCAATTTACCATCTTCGGTAAATTTTTTCATGCATAGATGAATGCTTTGAAGCTTATGGTATCTTAAAGGTACCCACAATCAACTAACGTTCTAGAAGTGAACAGTAACAATCGTAAACAAATGTAACTTTGAAAAGTTACAAGTTACTTTGAAAAATTGTATCTAGTTACAACAAAAGTTACTTTCAGTGAAAAGTAATTAGTTACTTCAAAAAGTTACCCAAATAATAACTTTTCTAAAACTAGTTACTTTACAGCCCTGGCAGCAACTTGTATTCATCAGGACGGAATATGGTACTAATATGTGTCTTATCCTGCCTGAATAGTTTGATTTGTAAACCTCTACATTATTGAATATCAGAGTGTCTCACAGTGCAATGTTGCTGGACCCTGTGGAGTTTGTGTGTAATATATGTTTCCTTATGATACCAATGTTGCCTAGTCTTTCTATAGATCAAAACATTGGTCAATAATTTAGTAAACGTTTCGTTGCAGAAATCTCCATCCTCAACCTGATACAAGAGCATTTGTTGTCCCTAACAAGGTCAGTGACGAAAACAAAAAACTTTTCAAATGCAGTCAAAGCTGTCTTTAAGTGACCAGTGAACTGATTCTTTAATTAACCAATAGGTGGTCTCTCTGGACAGGTGACCGCAACTAGCTTGTGACTGCAATGTTTTTTTAAATTTGTCATGCTTTTATATTTCTAGGGTGTAGTCCGTGCATCAAGAGCAAGGGTTTCCAATCGAATTATCCCCACGCCTATTATACTGAAGACTTATCCACCAATCTTTAATCCCTTTGTTGGTGAAGTAAGTGTCTTATTCGTTTTACAACCACCATTCTAATTTATTTTCATTTATTTCCATGTTACATTTGGGATATTACGTATGAATGGATGAGTTCTGAAAAAGTCCATAATCCGAAAAGGTTATCTGATTTTCTTTCTTACTGTCACACGTCATGTAGACAGATGCTTTTTTGGATGAACGATGGAGGTATGTAGGAGAATATTTACGAGTTCTACCACCCTCTGCAAGAGGGCTGGCTCCTATCAGTTTGTCTGGAACTATCGATTGGACGTTTCGAATCACCTCTGCAGTCTACACTGATGATAATTGTGCAGCACAGCTTATTACATTAAGCCCCTCTCCACTAGGGCAGCAACATGGTCCAAGCAGCAGGTCCGGCTGGGATTCGAACCCCGTACCCGGAGAACGAAAGCCAGCATTCCAGCCACTCGGCGATGAAGCCATATTATCTACGTTATCTAATGAATGAATAGAAATGAAAAAGGGGTGGGCCTAACACATTTCCCTCATAATTTCACAAGGAAACCATTCATAGCACATGCTAGCTTTAACTCTGTTGAATTGAATACAAGACGTAGATTAGGCTTAAGTTGATTAATAATAAAATTGCTTATTAAGAGGTAGACAACAGAGATATAATGATTGATTTGATACTGTTTAGATTGACGACAAAGACATTGCCGAGCTCGATAGCAACCTGTTTGAAGGTAATGAAATCACAGAAGTGTATGAAGAAATTGGCAAAACAATAAAAAAGGATCATCTCAAGTTTGACAAGGTATTCCATCATCAGAAAGGAATTGACTGCTTTATTTCTGTAGTTGGCTACAGTTACAACTATAGTCAAACCTATACTAGTGGCCACCACTATAGAGAAGCCACTCTTCATAACCCCAAAATGACACTTTCTATAGAAATCAACCTGGAGAGAAAGACCACCTGTCTATAAAGGTCATTATGTCAGATCCCAAAGGTGACCATTATAGACAGGTTTTAGTGTACTTTCTTAAAATGTAGTTAATGAAAACTGTTAATACAGGAAAACACAGCAGTTAGCTACAACTACTTGCTGTATTTCCAAAAACGTAAATGTTATTCTACTAACTACTTTCACTTTCTATGCTACTAACTACTTTCAGTTTCTTACAAATTCAATCAAAAACGCAAATTTTTGCTTTCTTCGTTAATTCCTTATTCATAAAAATATTTGACTTTTAAGTTGCAATCCAAATAAGACTTTGATTTCACACTGATCATGCTTCAGCCACTGCAGATATAATTCTGTAGAGTAAGCTCCATTGAAGAAAAACAAATTGAGTTGGCTTTTATTTTGTTTTTACAATTGAACTCAATTGGTATCCTGCTGCTTGTGCAGCTATTAAAATGTGAGGATAATAAGTGAGGGGCAACTGCAATAGGGGGTCAGGTATAGCTTGTCAAGCTACATTACAGAATGCAGGGGAGATGTGATTGGACCTGCAAAGCCATTCATATATTAGCCTTGGTTATAATATGAGGCCTTCACGGTAAGTTTATGTGAGGCTTGTTGAGTGATGGTAAGGTCGATTTGATGGTAAGGTTATTCCTCGTTATTGGTCGATTGATGGTAAGGTTATTCCTCGTTATTTTGTAAAAACGTACCATCCGTGGTAACTACCTTGCCATTCGGCTTTGTAGCTGTAGTGGTAGCTGAATTTCTTGGCAGAAAGTAGCTAAATGCGAGATTATGAAAATAAAGTTCATTATTATTATTATTATTATTAAGGTCGAAGGATTGTCGAGATATAATAAGATGCAGTAATACGAATGTAGAATAGGCTAATGCCCACCAGGTCTCCCTCTCATGGGATGGCCTAGCCTCACACAACAAGGCTCCTTTGTGTTAATGAGTATCATTAATGGCATTAAACGTTCCATATCATGATGAGACTGCTCAACTTGTTCTCTTTCTTATCTCTACCTCATCACGTCAACATGACTCGTCTCACGCTTTTCCCACGTCATATGCTTCCATGACATTGATCCAATACCTCTCTGGTAGCAGTATAGGGTTGCAGTTTTTAGTCAGCATTATCATTTATCAATTATTCAAAAACGCCTGCTATCACTATGAATCCAAAACCATGTGAAATGGGAAGCACCATGTGAAAAACCATGTGAATTGGAAAACAGAGCAAGAAGCCATGTGAAAAGGGCACTTTTCACACGGTTTTTCACATGATTTTCAAATGGATTTCACATGGTATCAGTTCATAGTGTATGGAGCAAACAGCCTTGAATTATTGTAAAATAGATCTTCATCCTCTATAACAGAAGACCATGACTGTCACTGATGACACATGTCACTTAATCAATTAAGTCACTACTCACTTTGATTTTCAATACTCTTGTTTATATGACAGGACCCTTACGTGATTCAAAGTCCATCATTGAATGATCATGATTCATTCTTTGCATCAACTCTTCTCCGGGACACCAAGACCAATCAAGCTTTCAATGATGATATCGTTCAACTTCAAAGCCCACCTTGGGGAAGCCAAGGAGCAAGTCAATGGATGAACTCGTAATAATTCACTATAGTAAAGCCTGTCTATAATGGTCACTTTCAGGACCTGAAGAAAATGACCTTTATAGACATGTGGCCTTTCTGTCCAGGTTGATTTCTATAGAATTGCGTTGTGCGGTTATGAAGAGTGGCCTTCATACACAGGTGGCTGCTCTATAGAGGTGACTGCTAATACAGGTTTGACTGTATAACACAAACGTCCAATCAATACTGCACTAGAAAAGTCGATGCCTTTAAATTATTTATGATTTGCCAGTCACTTAATGTTATTTGTTGCTTAAGAAGGCAATACTTTTTTGCACTTCTATATTCTTGAGTTCAATATCGTCTCTAACCAATTTTTGATTTCCAGACCAAAATGGGGCGACTTTGGACGGCAAGAAATGTATCAGGTAAATTCCACAATAAGAAAATATCAACCAAGAAGCTTACAGTTACATTGAAGACCCGATAAATCCATTACCCATGCAGCATTAATTATCAATTATTAATACCATTAATTGTTATTTATTATTATTTATTATTGAAATATTTACTATGCAACAGATTAAGATAGTTATGTAAGTGAAAATTGGGAATGTCCATTGATGAATTCTTGAAGTTCGAGAGAAGTGCAAGATGTGTAGAGTAGGGTTTCACTTGTGCTACATTAAACTTGTCTGCCGTCACTGAAACTTGCTTCGTTGGTCATGCAACAAACTATTCTTTGTCATTGTGACATGGTTGTTTGTTGTTTACTTGTTGCACTGTTATGTGTGTATTAGTCGGATGTGTTACGGTTGTAATTAGTCATTGTGTAATAACATGGTGGTGACATAGGTCATGACGCTGTGTAGATCACTGATTGTTCAGTTCTGATACAGTCAGCTCGCATCTGCTCATGTGTCCCATTGAATCACCATATATGGCAGAGTAGTAGATAGTTTGTTCCTAAATCCAGTTGAAGTGTTGTGCAATGGGCAGTAGCCTGTGGAGCATTGCTTTGATGAATCTCATCAGATGTTCATGTCTGGCTAGGTTCCTGTTTGGTCAATTATTCCTGTGACCTTGTATAAGTATTATGGATTTTTTATTGGTTCGCTTGTGAGCAGCCGTACTGCAATATACAGTAACCTGAGTCTCTGAATGTCATTGCTGCATCCAACAGTCTGAGATAGAAGTTGCATTATAGTTGTTTATACAAAACCCATCAATCAATAGTCAATCATAGTAAGAAGAGCATATGGTCATGTGGACTTACAATCAATGCTCCAGGAAATCCGTTCTTTTGTAAACATCATTATAATTATTGGGAAATGTTTCAGCATTCACCTCTATATAGAAACAACCTGTCTATGATTGCAAGTTGCATTAAGTAGCTGAAGCAAGCTCTATGTACGTATATCTTTATTAGTAGATACTTAAATGTGACATCGATGTAGCTTAACACTTGCTACTTAACTCTGTAGCACAATCTCCTTATGTCTCTAAGACATATGTTTGTCTGATTAGCTAGATCCATCTTTCTTACTATCTACATGTACATTTAATAATGTTTAGGATGATATTCATTTATTTGATTGATTGTTTGACTGTTTGTTTGTTTGCTTGTTTTGTTTGTTTGTTTGCTTGTTTGTTTGTTTGTTTGTTTGTTTGTTTGTTCGATTGTTTGTTTTTTGTTTGTTTGCTTGTTTTGTTTGTTTGTTNGCTACAAGCAGGCAGAGCTTCAAGCAGTTGCTGAAAAGCATAGACCTGGAAGGGATTGTTCTGAGCTGCATTTAAAAAAAAATAACTAAAAAAAAGGACGGATGTAATGTAGTGCATGCACAGTAGTTATTAATTAGTCGTGTGTTTTTTTAAACCATATACAAAGTTGTAATTAATTTAGTCCCACGTTTTTAAACCATATACAAAGTTGTTATTAGTTTAGTCTTACGTTTTAAACCTCTCGCTTGTCATTCTGTAAAACGTACCTGTGCAGGTAACTGTGGAGGACATCTGATCCTCTTCAGTAGAATGCGAGGTTAAATAAAATATATGATGATGATGATGATGGTAATAGTATAGGGTTGCAGTTTTTAGTCAGCATTATCATTTATCAATTATTCAAAAACGCCTGCTATCACTATGAATCCAAAACCATGTGAAATGGGAAGCACCATGTGAAAAACCATGTGAACTGGAAAACAGAGCAAAAAACCTTGTGAAAAGGGCACTTTTCACATGGTTTTTCACATGATTTTCACATGGATTTCACATGGCATCAGTTCATAGTGTATGGAGCAAACAGCCTTGAATTATTGTAAAATAGATCTTCATTCTCTATAACAGAAGACCATGACTGTCACTGATGACACATGTCACTTAATCAATTAAGTCACTACTCACTTTGATTTTCAATACTCTTGTTTATATGACAGGACCCTTACGTGATTGAAAGTCGATCATTGAATGATAATGATTCATTCTTTGCATCAACTCTTCTCCGGGACACCAAGACCAATCAAGCTTTCAATGATGATATCGTTCAACTTCAAAGCCCACCTTGGAGAAGCCAAGGAGCAAGTCAATGGATGAACTCGTAATAATTCACTATAGTAAAACCTGTCTATAATGGTCACTTTCAGAACCTGAAGAAAATGACCTTTATAGACAGGTGGCCTTTCTGTCCAGGTTGATTTCTATAGAAAGTGTTATTTTGGGCTTATGAAGAGTGGCCTTTATACACAGATGGCTGCTCTAGAGAGGTGGCCGCTAATACAGGTTTGACTGTATAATGAAACCTATCTATAATGGTCACTTTCAGCACCTGAAGAAAATGACCTTTATAGACAGTTGGCCTTTCTGCCCAGGTTGATTTCCATACAATTGGGTTGTGCAGTTATGAAGAGACGTGGCCTTTATACACAGGTGGCTGCTCTATAGAGGTGACCTCTAATACAGGTTTGACTGTATAACACAGACGTCCAATAATACTGCACTAGAAAAGTAGATGCCTTTAAATTATTTATTATTTGCCAGTCACTTAATGTTATTTGTTGCTTAAGAAGGCAATACTTTCTTGCACTTCTATATTCTTGAGTTCAATATCGTCTCCAACCAATTTTTGATTTCCAGACCGAAATGGGGCGACTTTGGACGGCAAGAAATGTATCAGGTAAATTCCACAATAAGAAAAAATCAACCAAGAAGCTTACAGTTACATTGAAGACCCGATAAATCCATTACCCATGCAGCATTAATTATTAATTATTAATACCATTAATTGTTATCAATTATTAATTATTATTTATCAGTGAAATATTTACTATGCAACAGATTTAGATAGTTATGTAAGTGAAAATTGGGAATATCCATTGATGAATTCTTGAAGTTCGAGAGAAATGCAAGACATGTAGAGTAGGGTTTCACTTGTGCTACATTAAACTTGTCTGCCATCACTGAAACTTGCTTCGTTGGTCATGCAATAATGGTGATCAGTATGACTAGCCTGTTTAGCTTTGTGTTTCTGTGCTTTAGAATTGCATTGCTAATGAAGATCTTGACCATACCAAAAACAACATTGGCAAAGTGTCAAAATCGTCAGCTACTTGGCTGGCATGGTGGAGGTCAACTATCGATGCAGATGATTATAAGAAATTTGTAGCAGCAAAGGTATGCTGCATTAAATCAGTTCCTGAAACAAAGGGATGCTAACGCTTCCAGTATACTGTTGTAGCAATCTATCTCACAGCTGTAGTTTACATCCATATTTTGACATTATTTCCTTCTTTGTCTTTCAGAGTAATGATTTTCTATCTAGAATCTTCCATTTATATGACTCTGATGATGGTGCTGATGAAGACAATGAACAGAAAGCTGCCGCCATGCACCTGCAAGCACAGAAGCAAAAGTAATGAGAAAAGATTATTGCTTGCTTTTCTATTGAATGTTGAGCCAACTTGTAGCTTACAATTTAACGTGCAGTAAAACTTTAAAATGAAATTAGTACTTTGACCTTCTCAAATACAAGTTGCGGTAATTATTACGCAGCTGCAATAAACGCAAAATGTAATTTAGTATATAATTTATATAATGAGAGATATAAATATCAGATCATTTAATTTAATATGTAAACCCATTTGGCGGAAATGCACATAGCCGGATGCTTAATGCAAATAAATGTACATCACATTGTTCGCTTTGAACAGGTGGTCGCTCATACAAGAAATGAAGGACTGTAGCTATATTTCCCGTCGCTGGCATATTTCTTCAATTTAGATTGCGTCGTGAAAAGCTGCAAAAGATTCGACAAGAGAAAACCATCTTCAGGCCTGGGGTATGGAATGCCAACAGCGTCTTCTTAGGTGGACTGGGAAAGGACCCATATCTCCATGGTAACCAGCTCCATGCAGTGAAATATCTTTCTCATGAGCGGTGTGATGATGCATTAATGTTTAATTGCTTGTTGTGGATGGTTCAACAATTTGAGAAAACAGTGATTGAATTTTTCTCTTACATGTTCATAATGATATTTAAGATGAGGTTTAAGATGTGTAGTACTTTTTGAATAAGTAGTGCATTGCGCTTGATTGTAATTAATTTGGAACACTGCTGTATGGCTATATTCTCTCTTAACGCCAAAACGCTCCACAAGGGAACGAGACGTCATCACCACATACAAATACAAATTTTACATTAAATGCCTAACGCCTAAGAAATTGAAGATACTGCATTGCGCCATGTGTCCCTGTGCTGAGCCATGGCCATTGCCTCTCGTTGGGTGAGACCCATCCGGAGGAGATCGACACTGAGCTGATCCTGGTAGGTGCTTCGAGGTCGACCGCGTCGGCGGGGCTCTGACGGGTAATGGCGAAGTAGGAGCGCCAGCGGGATGGTCTGTCTTCGCATAGCGTGTTCGTAGAGTGCCATTCTGGAGCGCCTCAGGAGATCTGTTGCTGGCGGAAGCCTGGTTCGACGGTGCAGATCATCGACCGAGATAGTAGCAGGGTAGCGCACTCCGATGGCCCTGCGCAGTAACGCACGATGACTAGCATCAATTCTACTTCCCAGCGTACTGGTGATTGTCCACGATTCCCCACTGTACAGCAGCACCGACTCACCATAGCTTTTGAAAAGCCGAAGCTTAACATCCATGCCTGCTGTTGACTGCCACACTACATCAAGCTGCCTCATGGCAAACGATGCGAGGCGATAGCGACTCCTGAATCCAGTGGTGCATTCGGTGACATTGCTCCCAAGGTAC
>OFHS01004938.1:0-12793 GCA_900245855.1 Calvadosia cruxmelitensis
GTTGCGAGGATGTCGTAAAGCCGTGGTCGTGGATGCGTCAGAAAGACGTATTGTTCCTACATGTTGCGAGGACGTCGTAAAGATGTCGTCGTGGATGCGTCAGAAAGACGTATTGTTCCTACATGTTGCGAGTACATCGTAAAGCCGTGGTCGTGGATGCGTCAGGAGACGTATTGTTCCTGCACGTTGCGAGTACGTCGTAAAGTCTATGTTTGCTGGGTAGCTTCAGCCCCTGATCCCTTGAATGACAATGGCGTTAAATTCATAGAGGCTATAGTCAAAACCTGCATTAGCGGCCATCTCTATATAACAGCCACCTGTGTATAAAGGCCACTCTTCATAAACCCAAATTGACTCTTTCTATAGAAATCAACCTGGACAGAAAGGCCACCTGTCCATAAAGGTCATCCTCCTTAGATCCCAAAGGTGACCAACTGGCCATTATAGACAGGTTTGACTGTACTGTTTTTCTTCTTCCGATGTTAAGGGCAAGTTCGCATTTGAGCACTCTTCCTCGTTAAATAATAATTGTAAGTAATTGTGCTTACATACAAGTAGAAATATGCATCCGACCTACTATGGTACATTTACATTAAAAAGGAGTTAAAAAAACTGTTAAGTGTAAGTTCTTACCAGGGATCGTTCCAATTCTTTTAATCTTTCCAAGATTATTTTGTTTTTGTAGAATTAGAAGAGAGCGATTCGTTCTTGCTGTTGAAGGGATGTGGGCAATCTTTGCGCCGGCAGGCAATAATCGATGCAAGCAAAACCTAAAATGGATAATTTAACAACATTCCTCTATTTCATAACCATGTCGACGGCTGTGTATACTTCTCCAAAATAAATTCGCTAAGACTTCATGCCTCAGATAACTTGACAGTTTATAAATATGAAATCAATGTATTCTTTATTTATCTGTCTGTTTATAATGCTTAATTTATTGTATCTTTAAATATCCGTCTAACTTTAGAATACCCTTCTTAGCGTACTCAATACATTTGCGGCGTTTCCTCAATTACGAAACAGAACAACAGACGTCTCTGGGATTACTTTTTCAACGCATATAACACCTTTCAGGATTGTTAAGCCTTTTGGGAGCAGTTCTATTTTTCTCTGCCTCTCGTTAGAACATTATATGTCCATGTAACAGGTAACAGGTTCAAAATGGGGTACAGAAAGTTACAACAATAGGTAATACAGGAAAGAAAGAATGAAATCAATCAATCAATCAATCAATCAATCAGTTAATCAGTTAATCAGTTAATCAATCAATAAATCAATCAATCAATAAATAAATAACTCAATAAATCAATAAATCAATCATTTAATCAATCAATCAATCAATCAGTCAATCAATCAGTTAATCAGTTAATCAATCAATCGATCAATGCTCAATCAATGCTCCTGCTCTGCAATCTTCTGGTTGGCAAGCAGCTCATCAGGCAAACAGAAATTATATTATACGCCTTTCAAGTCATGGATTTCATCACGTAATTTGTACAAACAAATGCTTCCATGTTCCTAGTGAAGATTGTATTTGTATTGTGTGTGGGCGACCTGCAAGTGATCGCTACCACATCATTCATTGTGACAAGATTGATTCGTATATATGAATTTTATCAAAGATCAAGAATGTAAGTGAATTAATTATTTAACTTTGTATAAAATATAATGAAATAGCAAGTACTGTATGTATCAATAATAGAAAGTTTACCTCGCATTGAGGTGGAAATATATAATCATCAATCAATCAATCAATCAATCAATCAATCAATCAATCAATCAACATCTTGATTTGAGAACCTTTTCCAATAGTGAATAAGGCAGGAGAAGACAGAAAGGGCAGCTTCGTGGAATAGCCCCCGTTCAATGATTCCATTCTGAACGAGGCCAAGCACATTCTCAGCCAAATCGGTAGAAATATTGATCTGAATAAAAACATTAACAAGCAATTTTGTGTGACTTTATTCTGAAAAATCCATTAATTTACAAGTAATTTTTTTCATGGAGCAGAATTACATCGTCTTTCATCATATTTTTCATCGTATTTTTTCATCGCCATCGTATTCAAACAAATAATTCATATTTAACAGGTGATTCAATGGGCCAAGCGCAGTCCGAATGCATGACGGAATGCAAGTGTTTTCTTGCACGTGAGTTTGAGCTGAAATCTACAATCTCGACAGCCAAGAACAATCCCCGAAATTGACCATCATTGACAAGATTATGGCAGATTACAATTCAAACAAAGCAGTATTCTGGCCTCTTCACCTGTGGCAAAGGTCAACTCACTTATATAACGAAATATGCCTTATATATTCACTTATATACCTTTTGCCTCTCCATGACTGCCTTTGGTGGCAACCGTCGTCTATGTTTCGTCGTGGTCATGGACTCATGGTCAATCGTTTTCGTATCGTGATTTGTTAAACCTAGATTTCTCGTTCTACACTAAGTCTGATGTATGTAACCGTAAATTGTGGAATTCCGTGTGCAATGGTGTCATGAAGAAAAAGAGGAACGGGTTGTCCTCGTACTAACATCGTTTCATCATCATCATCATCATACCGAAATGCATTGGGAAAGCGCATTGCGGATTAGCACTTACGCTTAAAATAGCGGATGGTATTATAATGATTGAAGGATAACCGTAAATTAATAAAAAGCTATCTTCTACAGCGTCTTGAGTTTATTTCAAGCAGTGCAATCAGTAATTAGCGCATTATTTACTGATCAAAAAGCAGAGAGTTTCGAGTTGTTTTCAGGCTATACAGTTAGTGTTTTAGACGCCATTCATCGTTGCATTTGCCCAGTGAGTTTGTAAGGATATACATGAAGTTCTAGGAAAGTTCTAGGTTTTCGTTAATTACATTGTAAAATATATGGGACTAGAATTAGAATAGAATAGCTTGTCTAAGATCACCACCTGCACTCGAGGAGGTACTTGAGAATCAAAGTAGCAATCGACGATCGCTTTTGCCTTTCGAACAACAATCAGTTCATCGTCTTTTGTGTAATTCCCTAATTTCGCACATAGAACAACAGCATCCGCGAATTCCTTATACCTAAATAGATAATAGAAAATATGGAAAACAACAAAATACAGCATATAAATACATCGCTACGAATTATCCTTGAAACATCAATAAGAAGAGAGATTGCTTTTAATATGTCAAACCTTTCCACTTCTGCCCAAAAGTTCAAATCACTGACAAGCTTTTCGGTGTAAACTAGCTTGCTCCCTACTACAACTCTTTCTGGTGGTTGGCCTGCTGCCTTATCTGTAACATAAAAAATGCAATTCCATGACCTAGCTTATTATACCAATAAATGTTAACCATCGGAAATAAAAGACCGTTTCAGTTACTTTTCTTTGCGTTGAGTTTGTTTTCGTCTCGCAGAAAACGAACAAATAACATCAAGGTTTCTGTGTGCATGATCCCACGACGGAAACTGATGACGTTCCTCGTGAAAATCTTCCACAATCCTTTCTGCAAAAACAGAGAAACAAATATAATTCCATTCCCTCTTGACATTGCATTGTATATGTTTGTGTTCCTAAGAGACGTCTCTGACCGTTTTTTGCTTGCAAGGCAGTCGCGACGGATCAGAAGTCGTAGGGAGCTTGGGACCCAGTCTCGGTAGAATCGTGATTCCACTCAATTCTTCCTCTTCCGGACAAGTTTGTAGATAACGAACATACCTCAGAGTAAAATAGATTTAAATTATTGTGATGATTGGTAATTGATGGTGATGATGACTACGATAATGATTTGTTAGTTAGTTAGTTAGTTAGTTAGTTAGCTAGTTAGTTAGTTAGTTAGTTAGTTAGTTAGTTAGTTAGTTAGTTAGTTAGTTAGTTAGTTAGTTAGTTAGTTAGTTAGTTAGTTAGTTAGTTAGTACTCCGAGAAAAGGTGGTAATTACCATTGCTCTTCTAAGCTTCTTGCAACACACGTTTGAGCTGAAACTAACATGGGCGGGGTCACTTTCTCCATATAAGGTAAGTCCTTGATGATCTCAGCATTGCAGTGAAGCGTTTTACCTGCGAACAAAATATAATAATATAGTAACGTAAAGGTTTCCATTCTCAATAAAATTAGTAGTGTTGTTTTGTTTATGAGCAATTAATCACATGCTGACAAGCAAGGTAAACAATGATGTCATCCTGTGGAATTATTCTGGGGATAGCTATATAAAAAATATTACAGTTTCAAATAAAATCTCCTCTCTCGGACTATGTTCTTAAACTTCTGCGCATGTCCTTGGTTGCACCTCGGCTGTTCTAATACAAATTCTGAGAATAGCTACAGTATAAAGATTAAAGAGCATTATAGCTCCAGACTAAATCTCCTATCTCTGAGTAACTTCTTAAAATATGCGCATGTCCTTGATGGCACCTAACCATATATGCTGACATCCTAATACAAGATGGCCTACTGCCAATATTTTTCTATTATCTTAATTGTATACAATATGTTCGCCTCGAATATCATAATGACGTCAGTCTTGGGTGACGCTTAAAAGAAACAATGCGAAAACAATAGCAGTCAACGACCTTATACCCAAGGGCGTCAGTCCGCTAATGTCAGCTGGATATCAATAGTTCCTTAGTCCCAATCCATGAAGTCGAACAAGGTCGAATTCATCGCGTTTACCAATCCAGCGTGGGAATGTTGAGAGCGTCCGTGGCACATTTGCCCAAGACTTTTAAAATCCCCACTTTGGTTCTTTTTACCCATGAATATATTTACTGATGTCTTTTGAGATCCATACCATACTGCGCAGCGGCACTGAAGTATCTTCTCATAATTCCATTGGCCCTTGACTGCCTCGCTTTGGCATTTCGGCTATTGTGTTGCATAGATTCGACGGCCTGCCAAAACATCAACGGCGCCTCGGCTCCTTCTTTCACGAGAAACTTCTTGAACCAATCGAACTGCGTCGAATCGTAAAGGATGTCCTGGAAACACCTGAGATTGAATTGATTCGATATGTTTGCATTATACGTACAAAATGTAAAAGCTCACGATAACCGTGAAGTTGTCTGACACGCTAAACTCACGTACTTCTGTGTGCACATTCGCAGTTCTCAAATTAGTGGCCTTCTAAAAGATACGACAATGTCCGATGGGCTGCAATGGGCAGTGGACTTAACATACAGTAGCTAATTGTGGCAGTGTTGGCTTCAGTGTCCCCGGGATTCAACTACGATTACTGGGTTGAGCAGTGGCTGGCAAATGTAGGATAGAAGTCAACTATATGACTTCTTATGTATAGTCCAATAGATCAAAAACGTTTTACTTCGTAATATGTTAAAAATCTATTGAATTCGGTCGATGATTGAATGACAGCAATGCTTTTGCTGGTACGATTGTTTCTAATTAATCTTCCATCATTTCACAAATCTGTAGCTGTCCTACTTAAGGATTGATAATGATGTCTCATTCTTGTTGATCGATTTTTATCAGTCACTCGTATAGTGAATGCACTTCCTGTCAGNGTTTAGAAGTTAATTATTACCTTGGTCTAGGTGGTCTGGCTCTAGTCGGCTGACGTCGTCTTGCAAATGTCAGATCTTTCGTCATGTTGGTGATGTTTTCCGCATTTGAAAATCTCTCCGTTCGGCATTTGAGATCTTTTAATTCTTGCTCCAGATACACATGAATAGCTTCATTTACATATCCGCTGTCGTCACTGCCTCGTCTCAATGCTGTTGCAGCCTCTTCATTGAGACAACGAGGTGGTTTCACGGCGAGACTGCCTTCATAATCGTCATCTTCATCTTCGCTTTCACTTTCAGACTCGCTTTCTTCAATTTGATGATTTTGACTGGAGGCTGAAACTAAATGGGGGAAATTCATTGTAATTATATTATTTTTTGATTCAATGTGTAGTTATACTACTACAGTAATTCCTTGTCTCATACTGCCATGCATTTAAGCGCCTGTCTAAATCAATAATTTCAATTAATTGTACCTGGCTTAGCTATCCCGACCACCAGTTCAAGAGCACGCCACATTCTTCTAATGTGAGCTGTGTCTTCCTGTGTCTCAATGACCTCCGTTGATGATAGTTCTTGTTCTTCTTCGAGGCTGTGCCTGCGTTCCAGATCTACAATGTCAGCAGGTTTCTCCACTTTGATTGGTGGAGCTAGCGACTTCGGCTTTTTTGGAACAGTCTGAAAATCGCAAAAAAATTCAGCAGAAGTAAATTCCGTACAACTGCGACATAAGTATTTGATATTTATTTGAATTTTGATTTCCATTTATTTACAACTGCTCATAAGATAATTATATGGACGCGAACAATTTAAGTTTGCAGTTACCCCAATTCAAGTTTGCGCCATTTTCAAATAAATCAATTAACATTTTATTTGGCTCCATTTATGTATCAATTGAAACTGATTTAGTTGGCCTGAAAATGGCTCAAGTTCAATTGGGAAGGTTATCGGAAATAAACTTGCGCGCTTTCTTATATCTCAAGAAATTGTGGGATTACAGTCTCGCTCTCACGTAGAGATATTATTGTACCTGCCTCGTTATATTTACTCAGTCTAGTTACGTGCGTCTAGCAAGGCAGTCGTCTGTTACGTTAACGAAATACATTCTTCTTGTTCTTATAACCTTGGCGTATTCATTCTTGTCGGACCTTGCTTTATTACTTCAGTATATTCAGTTACGATTAGCACGGAAATTGGTGAAGGTGAACACTCTAAACAACTTACCACTGTCTCAACGAAATATCTTTTGTCTTGATTGAGGTATATTTGCCAGACTTCACTGAGATTCTGAAATTCAACGACAACAGTATCTAGACCATAATTACTATGAATGTAGCTACGCTCAGAATTGAAACGATGCTTGAGTTCCCCGAACTGACCATTGCCACATCGTCACACGCATCTATCAGGAGGCTGTAACCATGGCCACTGTTTAGGAGATTTGATACATTGATCCTGTTGTCGAGTGATAAAGACACAGGCCTAGGGCAGCCCGGTTTCAGATACGTCTCAGATAGCGCACAGCATTTCTGTCTTTGATCGACGGCAGTCAGGTAAGGAAATTCTGCGATAAACTCTTGAGCTGTCTCGAAGAATCGCAAGTCAGCCATCCTCGTTGCATCTCCGCTCTCCTCGAGAAACATTCGAAATGGGTGTCCAGCACCCTGATCTGAAGCAAGGCCAGCCTTGATCATGGCAAAGAGACTGCCTTCATCTGTACAAGTAATGTACATCAAACGATAGAAAGGAAAATAAATCTACAGTACAGCAATTGATTTTGTTGTCAAACGTTATTCTGAAAATATTGAATTTAATATAGCGTGTCAGAACAAGACACTAAGACTTGATTATAACGACCAATCTCTTTCATTTTCCGTATCATTAACATGGAGACTTATTCTGACTTGCTCTGTCTCCCGCATTGCAAAGTGAGATCGATTTCTTGCTTGTCACTCACCTGTCTGCTGCCAACGTGTTTTCTCTTGAGGATCCAGTTTTGATATTTGACTTAGCTTTTGCTCTCCATCGCTTGTGATTCGTCTGCGACTTGATAATGTCGCTGAATATGAGACGGAAGCGCAGCGAATTGCATCGGCAAATGACAAAAACACGGATTGGCCTGAAGGAAGGTAGCAAATGCGTGTATGACTCTGTCGCTCCCTCATTTGCTATTCATGGTAAGTCTGGTGGACTTTGAATGGATAAAAATCAATGGTGGCTTTGGGGCAGTTCTCGTTAAAACATTTCGTATTCTTCAACTACCGTTCAATCAATCAAAACGCAGGTGCCTTATGTATGTCTAGCTGCAGTTTATGTGCACTGTCCTCTCTTTCTCGTGTTCTAGATATAAGCATTACATATCTGTTACAAAAGGCTACTTCTTACTTGCCCTTATTTAGAATCGTACTTACATACTCTGTAAGAAGAGTCTATGAATGCAATACTGCCGCTATGTAAAAATGCAGAATCTTGGGTGACACTCCACTTAAGATTTCCTTCAAAGCTTCATCAGCGGTTCATGTATTGCAAAAATACTGAGTTTGACGTATACGCGTGTCACAATAAGACAATAGAAAGCTCTAGCATCACGTCGATGGCACGTGGTGACGACAAGGTTACGTGTTCTACTGTCTAAATAAAATGACAATGACGTTAAACAGTAATTTATATGGCGGGACCAGCCGTCAACTCTTTAGTGTCCTTATCTGTTCTGTGGTTGCTTCCGCACTGAAAATGTTAGATAACTATAAGGTACCACGGAAGTACTTACCACTGACTCTATTTGCGGGCACCAAAGGGGGAAAATAACCTGAACTTCTGCACGAAGATTCCGATTTCAGCCTCCTATTGGAACCTCGAAATGAGGCAAATGTGTGTTGCAGTATGGGAAGGTGGGTTTCTGAGTGTTTGTTGTTGGCAGATGCTGAGATGATGATATCGTCGTTTAAATCGTCGTTCTCGATCGCGAAGGTCATTGGAGGTGAATTAGTCCGCACCTGACGCTGAGATGGAAAAGAAACAAATTAATGCGTTAATTGTTAACGCGAACGCTCATGAAGCACTGTATAAAGAACCATAATAGACCATTTTCGCAAGCGACCAATTTGGAAACAGCAAGTGCACTATCGGGAAGGTTTATCGAGCTGGGCTACTTTCCTCAAAAATACAATTCCCGTTAATATTATGGGTCACAAACCCAGTCTCTTCGCTTTTTAAGGCAAGCAACATGCCCTAAAATGCACTGGCCTGTCCCATAATGGTAGCTCGTGAAAAAGGTCGATATAGAGTTATAATGTTAACAGTCTTCCTATAACTCACATGCGATTTCTGTACTCCAGTAAGAACCGAGAATGTGAATTCACTTTTGTTGTTGCCTCGTTTTGCTTGAGCTGCCCTCAGTTTGAGGAGTGCACGGCTGTTGACAACGTTTGGTAGCAAACCCTAAGTTGGAAATCAGTTAAAGAATTCAGAAAAAACAAATAAGAGAGTCTCACAAGCTGGCGTAAACTTCTTGGCCTTGATCAAATGATAACATCTACACAAGTAAACGTTAAGAGATATGAAAGACGTACAATTATGTAATTAATGCAAGAGCTTTAACAAAATTTAATGTTTGAATGTAGCATACCACCTGCAGTGTTGTTGCTGCAATCTCTGGTAAAAAATTATTCCAGGTACTATATACTAAACTATATCTATTAAAAGAGGAAACTACTGTTTTAGAGGAGGGAACGAGGAGTCCGTAGTGACCTCATGCGTCTGGGGAACTTCTGCTTTGTCGAGTAGTGTCTCTGCATCTTGTGTTGATTCGTCATCAGCAAGTGATGAATCACTGGACAGCGGACTGCCAAGTGGGACAGACATCTCGGACGATAGGCTGCTGGTGACGGAGATAGCGGGCGCCACTAGGACACAATGGAATCACTTATTGTTGAAATTTGAATGAAGAAGACTGCATGGAAGAAGCGAGATACTGAATGATTACAGTTACCTGGTTCAGCGACCATTGAAGGAGAGGTTTGACCAAATACAATTACACGTGGCTCCTCTTTGAAGCGGGTCATGCGTTTCACAAGACTGAAGATGGCTGAGCCAGGAGCTCGCACAGGAGCTTGCTCCCCCTTAGCCAACGCCCAGCGCTTTCGCAATTTCTCCCTTCGCTGAAGGGCATGAGCAATGAAGCGAGGGACCCAGTAAATGTTCAGCCGTTCTTCAATCTCGTACTGAATATGGCGTAGGCAGAAGCGAGACAGTGAATTATCTGTGTGGTTCCTTGTTAAAGCAGCCAAGAGAGATTGCCTCAATTCTTCTGGCAAAGCGGACTGAGAATTCTCACTGGCGTACTTCACAATAACGTCTCTGATTGCAAAACGAAGACAGTTCGATGGAACAGTCCTTTGGAATTGTTCCACTTCTAACCAGCACGAGATCAGCCTCTCGCCAATCGAAGCATGTAAGAATAACCTCATTCTGCGCATGCCCATTACACTTCCAATGTACCTCAACCGCTGTTCAGTGGCATCGTCCCCTGCGTCTAGAAGAAATAGCGCAAAACATTCTACTTTCTGGCACTATGTGATTCCTAATAATTCTTGAACATGCATAAAGGTCTTACCTTAGGAAGTTAATAACTCATTTTACCTCTTAAAAGTACCGATGTGTGCGATAGTATAAACTATTTAACAGCTCTCTCCATTTCGTATCAACTATTCTCTTATACATTACAGCGGGCATTACAGTCAAACCTGCATTGGCGGCCACCTCTATAGAGCAGCCACCTGGTTATAAAGGCCATTCTTCATCTTCATAACTCCAACATGACACTTTCTATAGAAGCCAACCTGGACAGAAAGNGGCCACCTGTCTTTAAAGGTCATTTTTCTCAGGTCTCTAAGGTGACCGCAATATACAGGTTTCACTGCAGTACCTATTCTTCTTATTTCCAGTTAAATTACATGAATACTATGTCCATATGTAGGTAGAGATAGAGGCAGAGAAGTTAGTAATGGATACACTGTATCATATCACCAGGACACGCCTTGTTGTTTATTAGTTTTACTGTATTTAACAAGATCTTGATCACACATCTTGCTACAGCTATCAGGTTACAACTCAAACAGCTATGCAACTTATATCAGGTTGTGAACTTGAATTTAAAAATTAAAATTCCGAAAGTAGCTTCCTAGCTAACACAAGACGTTCGTAGGACGTCCCATGGACGCTTTTACGACGTTTGGACGTCGCTGGCACGTCGTAAAGACGTCTTGTGTTTACTGGGTTGTAACAGTTACTCGTTGCATTAAAAAATTTCTGTCTAGCTCACCAATTTCTCCTTCGTTCTTGTCCAGGAGACGCTTGCATAGTTTGTATTCATGAAATATCATTGTCTTGAAGAACAGCCCCAAGCGGCGCAATCTTACGAAAGTCAGTACTCTGCTTTGACGAACAATCTAGAAAAGAAAGGAAGAAGACGGTCGTCAGAGTACAAGCTATATTTATCGCTCATCGTTATAATTGTCTCGTTCAAGAGTTACTGTAAAATCTAAATTCCCCCTTCTTTTAGAGAAAATGCGAAGAAATACATTTTTAATAATTGTTTTAATTTCATTTTTTAAAGGTTATAGCACATGACAATCCTTCGGCGTGACATCTCAAGCCCCTCGGCGCCACCGGGGCAGCAACATGCTCCAAGATGCATGCAGTTTCTGCTGGGATTCGAGCCCTGGTACCCGACCGGCGAACGAGAGCCATTACTGCTGCCATTCGCCCAACATTAATGATTGGTTACTTAATTTGATGATTATTTTAATAAAGCAACAATGATTGTCAATTTGGAATTGTGAATCAATGACAGTAGTGTTCACATTGGCAAGCTCGCTATGATCGTCCTTTCAGCAAACTTAACAACACAGAATCTCTGCAAACTGATTTCTGGTTCTGATTAAAATCCAGTATAAGTCTCCTATAACAAATCTTCTAAAAAGAAAAAGTCTCTGCAAAATGCCCCAACGCTGTGTAGAAGTTTCTAATTTTTCTACGCTTCAGAATCCCTTAGTACTCACGTAAGCAGTTCTCGGCAAAGATGGGTCGATCTCGAAGCATTTTTTATCCTTTCGGTAAAACAACCTAACCGAGAAAGCCTGGAAATATACAAAATTCAGACTGTACCAATATGCTACCTAAATGTAACATGCTATAAAGCCTACAGTATCAGGCTGTAGCCAACACGACAGCACAATCGGGTCTATACACAGTATTATAAACGTATGGCTTGATATTATTTTAGTATATTATACGTTTCGCTGCTGCGATTTCAATTTTTAGGTTCCGAGATTCGCACGGTAAACTCCAACGAAAGCCGAAATTGATCATTGATGCGCTTACAAAATTTCGATTAACGAATTTTTTGCAATAAATCCTTCTGTGCTACGTATGCTGTATGCTGTGTCTAAAAGCTAAATGGATTGCGATATTTCTAAGATAGTATTGACTTGTTGTTAAGCCGAAATCTTGTGAAAATCAATTAGGCACAAATTATAGCACTGAAGCCGCTATTTTATATATCTATTTTATAAACCGCTACTTTATAATTAAAAAGCAATTTTATTGATTCTTATTACTCCATTTGCACAGTAAAAAATGCTACATATGCAACTAAACTGATTATACCCGATTACTACTTGTTACTGAACTTCCTTTGGTATTCTCTTTCTCATCTTTCTTTGTATTTGAATTCCAGAATTTTATTAGTCATTTTTTTTACTTCTCTTAATATTCAACAAACTTGTATTATTATTTCTATACTTCAATTTATAACACTGTAATTCTAGGGCTTCCCAAAAAACAAGCATTTGTGCTTATGGGATGATCCTGACCATGTATTTTTTTTTTACTTCAAATCATATTTCTATGTAATTAACATTGTTTTGATGGTCGAATAAAAAATCTATCTATCTATCTATCTATCTATCTATCTATCTATCTATATCAAAATCAATGTTTTAAAATATTGTTTTAGCACAGGTGCTAGTATTATAAGCACTAACAGAACTTCTCTTAACTTACTCAGATTACCATTCGAATAGGTAAACCAACATCTACAGTTACACAGTATAACATAATTATTTTAAAATTGCCTTACCGGTAGAGACACAAAGATGTTCAAGTAATCGACGAATATTGCATCCTGAAGAAGCTTCTCGAAAGCCTCGTCACTTGCAAGATCTAAAAGACGCCAAAAAAGAAAACTTAGTCCCTGGCAAGCACACATGCCTTATTTACACCCGTTTATG
>OFHS01004939.1:0-10642 GCA_900245855.1 Calvadosia cruxmelitensis
CAGGCTGTTACAGTGTTTAAGTGTTTAAATGGACTTGCACCAGCGTCAATGAACAGTCTATTTGTGAAGGTTAAAAGAACTCATCGTGTGAACACCAGAAGCTCAACGAACAATGAATTAGCTGTGCCTCCGTGTAAGACAGCGCTTGGCGAGCGTAGGTTGTCTATCAACGGTGCCAAATTGTGGAACTCGCTGCCAGTAAAATTAAGAGAATGTGCAAGTCTAAACACTTTTAAAATGAACTGTCGCGATTATTATTTTAATAAAGTATAATGTATCGGTAAACTTCAAATTACACTATTAGGCCTACATTTTAGCAAGTAGTTTGTTTTTTAAAGTATAGATATAGATATACAGTAACATTAGTTTTTACTCAATTTTAGTTAACTACTAGTTCATTTTTACTTCGCTGTATTGCAAGTGATTTGAGTGTTGTGAGGGCCCTGAGTGAGAGAAGTCACTGACTTATCAGGTGCCCCTCAGAAAATAAGAATTATGATGATGATGATGATGATGATCCGTATTGACATCCCTCCCACGACTCGGAGTGGACATGTTGTCCAACCGCCATCCTATTTAACGGATTACGAACTTTAAATCATGTGTTTATTAGTGCAAATATAGAAAGGGAGATGTTGTGTTATTAGCTAAGCATAGTCACGTTAGCCTCTGTATGATGTGTGAACTACGCCTCATGGCGAGGCTGGAAGACCTCATGGTTTTAGTACCAAGATGGCAGCTTTAGATTGAGCTCGTTCTCAGAATCTCAGACTATTCTCTTGAGTGATCTCAGCACATTACACCATCTAGGCCATGGGAAAAGATTGGTGCAGATCTGTGTTCCTATGGGAGTAGGAATGATCTGATAATAGTTGACTACTATTCTCGATGGCTTGAAATTTGTCATTTATCCTCTACGAAGAGTTTGACTGTTATTCAAGCTTTCAAAACTGTGTTTGCTACACATGGCATACCAGTAGGGATGCGGATCGACCACAATTATAAGATTCGAATCTTTGACGGCCAAGATTCGATTCGATTCGAACCTTTTCGAATCTTTTGTTGATTTCCAGCGAACTGGTTTCCGCTCCTGAACTGGCAGCCATTATGGCTCTGACCCAGGCTCCTTGTCAGACAACGTGTTTGAAATGGTGAATCACGGCGTGGAGCAAAAACCAACACGCTGAAAATGACGGATAATTATTTGTCGTAAACCGATAGATATGATCCAGAACATACCTTCTGCAAAAAGAATTTTTCAATTTGAGCAAGATTTAGTACCTTTATGATGCCTTGAAGTACGAGAATTATTGCACAATCAATCAAAAATGGCTGTCAAACGAAAGGTGTGAAAGGGGCGGAGAAACAGAACCCATGTTGTTTCCACAAGAGAGCTTACTACGTGGAAAAACCGGTCTTCGCACTTCGCGAGCTCGTCACCAATCTCAGCCGATAGCAATAGCTTAGCGATTTTATGCCACTTATGCCGCATGTATAGAGACTACGTCTGCTAAATTGCGTTGCTATAGCTGGCCGAGAACTGTTTTAAAATGATTTTTATATCAAGCCAACTAGTATATTTTGTTGCGCTGGCGTCAAGCTTACGTCTCTCGCCGTTTTCGACGACAGAGCGGCGCTTTCGTTTGTATTTGACCGCATTGTGGTTCACAGGTCATTTAGCAAGTCGTTGTGATTCCTTGTTTGCCTGCTTGTGGGATTTGGAAATAGAAGACATCACGATAAGTCACGACAAGAGATGTTTCGATCGTTCTCTATTCGAATAAATGAAGTAATATTATAGAATAGCTGTGATTTGACGTAAGCACTCGTCCGCCGGTCGCTTCGCTTGCTTGTTGTTGAGGCTTCTGCCACTGTTAGCGCTGTTAGCGCTTGTAGAGTTCCTGCGCTATCGCGAAGTGATGATTTTGAGCATTGAGCATTGCCCACATAGCAATTATCCTGTTGGACTTATCGCAAGTTATGAGAACAGTTCCAGAGAATTTCCTTCTTCTCTTCCAACGTGTTCAACTTCCTTGAATTATGCAAGCTATGATGTTCAGATCAATTTCAAAATCAAAATATTTGAAACCACTTTTCCGTGCAATGGCGTCCTTAATATATGGGCCGCACTGTTTTCTGGCTAGAGCCTGCTTCGTGAGTTACTATTTGCTCCCCTGCTCTTTGCTACTCAAATGTCACGATGAGTCAAGTGCAGGGCATACGTTTGTTTTCGAGACACTTCTATTGTTCGCATTGTGCCAGACTGTCTCGTTGCCATAGAGACATGACAAATAATTGCTTTCACAGCAGCGTCATTTCATTTCTCCGAATCTCAGAACCTCAAGACTTCACCGGAGTGATCAAAACATCTCTTGTCGTGACTTATCGTGATGTCTTCTATTTCCAAATCCCACAAGCAAGCAAACAAGGAATCACAACGATGGGCTAAATGAGCTGCGAACCACAATGCGGTCAAATACCAATGAAAGAGCTGCTCTGTCGTCGACGACGGCGAGAGAGGTGATCTTGACGCCAGCGCAACAAAATATACTAGTTGGCTTGATATAAAAATCATATTAAAATAGTTCTCGGCCAGCTATAGCGAGGCAATATAGCAGACACTTTAATGGGAAGGGCTATACAAACTCTTCTTCCAACACTACCCAGTTGCCTGGTGCCGAAAGCACCCAATGACCCATCAGTCCGTTCTACTGATGCTAAGGCCAAACGACGCCATAAGAAGAACTTCGACAATCAGCATGGCACTCATGTTATGCCGCCATTGAATGTTGGCAACAAGGTCAACATCAAGCTGGATACTGAAAAGAAATGGAAAGGCCCTGCCAAGATTACTTCTGACGATCCAAATCGTGGATCATATGTTGTATGTAAAAAGGGTAGAGCCATGTATCGCCAGCATTTAAGGAGGATTGTTGCCGGACTCAATACGGAACCACTGGATCTCGATTCAGATTGGAAAACTGAATAAAACGCCGGCCCTGTTGATCATCGGATTGATTGTGATGCTGACCCCGGAGTCCCTGCACCATCACCACCATCGACTGTTGATGTGTGGGATGATGGAGATCATGACAGCGACATAGTTACGACCAGAAGCGGTCGAGTCGTTAGTGCAGCTCTTCGTTATGGAGGCTGAGTCTCATCATTTCACGAGTATTCTAATTATTATATATAAATCCTAACTACGTTTACTTTAATTAATCTTGGATCTTTAAAGTTGTTTGTATTTAAGAAGGGAGAGGCGCCTTCACGGGCGACGGTCACACTTGATTTGATCGCTGTGACCTGCACTTATATCGTCAGTAGCATAAACTTTTGATCTTTTATAAGTTATATTTTAAGTTTGAACCGTTACTTCAGTCGTTTCAAGTTCTTATTGTTTGAACAACATCGCCTGGAGACGGATTATTATCGACCTGGCTGCCATGCACGAAGGATTCTTGTACTACACCCGTGAAAAGCTACTATTGCTGCGACATGCATCTACGGTTCCAGCACCAACTGTCACCAGGAAATTAATTCAACTCCTGAACCATGCGACCCCAAAGAAAACCCCAAAGAAAAGAAGAGTTAGAGGTTGCAGGGCTGGGAAAAAAATTCACGCAACTTTTCGTCAACAAGAAAACGGTAGTGGACGGGAAGAACAACTGACCATCCACGTCCAACTCAATAACCCTCATCTTTGTGAACTGTCAGAGTGCCTGGGGAAAGCGACTTACGTTTGCTTATATGTTAGACACCCTCAATCCAGATGTAGTTATCGGTACGGAATCTTGGCTTGATAACTGAATAGGGGATGCTGCAGTATTTCCTTTGGAAGATTACCAAGTGATTAGGAAAGATAGAGGCATTAGAGGTGGAGGCATCTTTATCATGGCCAAACGAAAATATATCCTGGAGAGGGAAGAACAGCTAGAAACAAATTGCGAGATTATGTGGTGCAAGATCAAGGCCCAGTCAGCCAATTCGATTTACATCGGCGCCTATTACCGGCCCCAGGAAAAGGACGAGAAAAGTCTGGAAGAACTAGAAATATCATTGTCTAAAGTCAATAAAGAGTGCAGCATAGTTCTCCAGGGAGATTTCAACTTTCCTAGCTTTGACTGGAAGAATCGACTTACCAAGGCAGGATGTCACTTTCCACGCCTCTATGATAAATTTCTGGACATACTGGACGATGCTAGTCTGGTGCAGGTAGTGGAAGAATCAACAAGATCAAGCAACACACTGGACCTGCTGTGCACTAATATTTCAAGCAAAATATTCAACTTGAAAATACTCCCTGGATTTCTGACCACAGCATTGTCTACTCTGAAGTAAATGTTAAACCAATACGGCATACCCAGAAACCTCGGCAAATCTTGATGTATAAGACCACAGATTGGGGGCAATGACTGCTGACATGGCAATCGCCGCTAAGGAAATAGTAGAAGGGTAGGATAGGATGAGAGCAGATGAAATGTGGATGATGTTCAAGACAGCCATCACAAGAACCATCAACAACAACATTCTCACCAATACATCCTCTAAAAAAGAGAGACTTCCGTACATCACAAAGGAGATCAAGCGACCGATAAACCGCAAGAACAGATTCCACAAGAAGAGCACGAAAGAGCAAAGGAATTTGGAGGAAACACAGAAAGATTCACAAACCTGGATGACGAATCGAGGCGCCTGAAAAAGGAAATCCAGACAAAAATGAGGGGGGCTTATTGGAATTATATCGACTTGATATTAACACCAAGCACAGAGGAAGACGACAGACCGTTCAACTCCATGAAGAGATTCTGGAAATACATCAAAAGTAAAGGCAAGGACTATGCTGGCGTGCCTACCCTTGAAGTACACGGACAATCAATCAACGAGCCTAAAGATAAAGCCAACGTTCTTAATCAGCAGTTCCAGTCTGCATTCACGCAGGAGTCTCCCATGGAAGCTGACCTCCTTCCTGAAAACCCACCATATTCTGAGACAAAAGAGATCACAATCAACACTTCTGGAGTGAGAAAAATGCTAGAAAGACTTAAAACAAGCAAGGCTTCTGGACCTGCATCATTGGACCACGAATATTGAAACAACTTGCTCCTCAGGTGACTCCTATCCTCATCATAATCTTCCAAAAATTGCACGACACAGGAATATCTCCGCCAGACTGGAAAGTTGCAAATGTAGTTCCCATCCACAAAAAATGAAAGTTATCAGACCCCAACAATTACAGGCCAATATCACTGACGTGCGTATGTAGCAAATTAATGGAACATGTCATCGCTTCGAACATCATGAGACATGGCAACGAGCAGGGAATCCTGTACGACTTTCAGTACAGATTCAGAGATGAACAATCATGTGAGACTCAGCTGATTGATACAATTCCATGCAGACCTGGTCAAGAACATGACAGCTTGTGTCCAGACTGATGTACTTATTATGGATTTCAGCAAAGCATTTGACAAGGTGGGACATCTACGACTGTTAGAGAAACTTTGTTACTATGGAGTCGACACAAAAACACGCCGTTGGATTGCAGACTTTCTGGCTGACCGACTTCAAGCAGTAGTTCTGGAAGAAGAAACATCAGAGCAAGTTGAAGTACAATCAAATGGCAAGATGGTTAGAAGAGCTCTCGGCACAGCAATTTAATATTATTCATCGTAGAGGATCTAGTAATGGGAACCCCGATGCCCTGTCTAAAAAGACATGTACTTGTCATTGTGAAAGAATGGCTCGCAACAGCGACTCCCTGAATTGCGCAATAATGACGAGAGGTCAGTCTGATAACAGCAGTGCAGATTTGTCCAATTGGCTGACTGGAATAAGCTTCTCATCCATCCGGAAAGCCTAACTAGAGGACCCTGATGTCGCCCAGGTGCTGCTGTGGAAGGAAGCCCTCGATTCAAGAACACGTCGGCGGCAAGTTGCCCCACACAGTGCACACCTTAAGGGTCTTTGGGCACAATGGGATCGTTTGCAGATTGAACACAATGTGCTCTACCGAACGCGGGAATCCGAAAGGGGCAATTGTACGCATTTGCAGTTGGTCATGCCCGAGTCAATACACACACAAAGATGCATTGTACAGTGTCCATGACATCATTACCAGTGTCCACTTGGGTGTTACACGAACCCACAAGCGGCTGAGAGAACACTTCTACGGGCAAGGCTATGCCAGGGCTGTTAGAGCAGTGGTGTAAGGCATGTGATCTCTGTGCGTCTCGAAAAGGTCCCCAATTCAAGCCTCGCACAATTATGCAACAATACAACGTGGGTACACCTCTGGAGTGAATTGCAGTTGACATTACTGGTCCCTTTCCTACCTCAGACCAAGGAAATAAATGCTTCGCAGTCGTTGCTGACTATTTCACCAAATGGACAGAGGCATACCCGCTTCCGAATCAAGAAGCTCTGTATACAGTGGCCAAGGTACTAGTGGAAGAGTTCATCTCCAGGTACGGAGTCCCTCTCGAAATCCATTCGAACCAAGGGCGAAATTTTAAAGTGCCTATGACGGATAATTTTTTATTTCGTAAATCGATAGATATGATCCAGAATATGCCTTCTGCAAAAAGAATTTTTCAATTTGAGCAATATTTAGTACCTTTATGATGCCTTGAAATTCGAAAATTATTGCACAATCAATCAAAAATGGTTTTCAAACGAAAGGTGTGAAAGGGGCGGAGAAACAGAACCCATGTCGTTTCCACAAGAGAGCTTACTACGTGGAAAACCAATCGTCGCACTTTGCCAGCTCGTCTCCCAGTCCAGAGGATAGCAATAACTTATCGATTTCATGACACTCATGCCGCATGCATAGAGACTACGTCTGCTAAATTTCGTTGCTATAGCTAGCCGAGAACTATTTTAAAATGATTTTTGTATCAAGCCAATTAGTATATTTTGTTGGGCTGGCATCAAGATTACCTCTCCCGCCGTCTTCCACGACGGAGTGGCGCTTTCGTTTGTATTTGATCGCATTGTGGTTTGCAGCTCATTAAGCACGTCGTCGTGATTCCTTGTTTGCTTGATTGTGGGATTTGGAAATAGGAGACATCACGATAAGTCACGACAAGAGATGTTTTGATCCAAGTTTTGATCCTTCTCTATTCAAATAAATGAAGTAATATTACAGCTGTGATTTGACGTAAACATTCGTCCGCCGGTCGCTTCGCTTGCTTGTTGTTAAGGTCCTGCCACTCTTAGTGCTTGTAGAGTTCCTCCAGTGCTATCGCGAAATGATAGTTTTGAGCATTGAGAATTGCGTACATAGCAATTATTCTGTCGGACTTATCGCTAGTGCTGAGAACTGTTCCAGAGCATTTCCTTTATTCTTGTCTAACGTGTTCAAGTTTCAGTACTTCAATTATGCATGCTATGATGTTCGGAAAAGCAAACTATTTGAAACCGCTTTTCTGCGCAATGGAGACCTTAATTTATGGACCGTGCTATTTTCTGTTGAAGCCTGCTTCGCTCTGCTTCGTGTGTTGTTATTTGGCATTTGCTCCCCTGCTCTTTGCAACTCCATGTTCATCACGATCAGTCAAGCGCAGGGCGCACGTTTGTTTTTCAGACATTTCTATTGTTCGCATTGTGCAGGGCCGTCTCGTTGCCATAGACACACGACAATTGATTGCTTTCACAGCAGCGCCATTTCATTTCTCCGAATCTCAGGACCTCAGTCAGGACTACTCCAGAGTGATCAAAACATCTCTTGTCGTGACTTATCGTGATGTCTCCTATTTCCAAATCCCACAAGCAAGCAAGCAAGGAAACACGACGACATGCTTAATGAGCTGCGAACCACAATGCGGTCAAATACAAACGCAAGCGCCGCTCCGTCGTGGAAGACGGCGGGAGAAGTAATATTGACGCTAGCGCAACAAAATATACTGGTTGGCTTGATATAAAAATCATTTTAAAATAGTTCTCGGCTAGCTATAAGTTATTGCTATCCGCTGGACTGAGAGACGAGCTGGCAAAGTGCGACGACTGGTTTTTCCACGTAGTAAGCTCTCTTGTGGAAACGACATGGGTTCTGTTTCTCCGTCCCTTTCATACCTTTCATTTGACAACCATTTTTGATTGATTGCGCAATAATTTTCGAACTTCAAGGCATCATAAAGGTACTGAATATTGCTCAAATTGAAAACTTCTTTTTGCAGAAGGCATATTCTGGATCATATCTATCGGTTCAAGAAATAAAAAATTATCCGTCATAGGCACTTTAAGTCCAACTTATTCAAGGAAACCTGCAAGATTTTGGGACTTGACAAAACAAGGACAACTCCATTATACCCCCAGTCTGACAGCATGGTTGAAAGATTCAATCGGACCTTGAAGGCAATGCTGTCAATGTTTGTGGATGACAACCAGTGAGATTGGGATATCCACATACCCTTACTACTAATGACATATCGATCAGCTGTGCACAAGACAACTGGTTGTACTTCTTGTGAAATGATGCTTGGTCGTGACATTCGATTGCCCGCTGATCTGCTGTTTTGCAGACCTGCTGAATCTACTGCTCAAGCTTCAACAATTGCGTCTGCAACACAATTGCGCCGGCAACTTGCCAAGGTGCACCAGTATGCCAGGTAACATTTACAGGTAGAAAATGACTGCCACAAGCTGCGCTACAATTTCAGAGCTCATCCGCACATGTTTAAAATTGGAGACCCTGTTTGCCTATACAATCCACGCCGTCGTGTAGGCTTCTGTGTCCCTCCCTTCAACGCCATTGGGAAGGACCCTTTGTTATAACTAAGTGCCTAAGCGACGTAGTTTACAGAATTCAGAAATCTGCAAGGTCAAAGACAGAGTTATACATCATAATCGTCTATGCTTGTACCAGCCTCCACAGCCACAGCCAGACAATCAAGCTGCGTGTCCTGTAGTTGCAGCCACGAGTGCCAACCTTCCTACTTTCTGTTCTGAATGTTCACTGTGACGTCACTGGGTCATGACTCTTGATGAAGGGGGATAATGTAATGCAGTAATAAATGATTATGTAATTCATGTGTTCGTTATTGTGCACTCGTAATCCTAGTGCAAGTTGTGAAATAATATGTGATACAATGAGACCTTTAGCTGCACGGTTCTGTTATTTTCTTCGGAGTTTTCGTAGAGTTTTACACTACGTTTGTTCCGTCACACAATTGAGCCTGTGTTCTTGTACGGATGTGAAGCTTGAGTTATGTCTGATTCAGTTTCGAGTCGTCTAAATTCATCATATGACGCTCTGCTGAGGCAAACTGTTGGATACCACTGGTCTAACATCATAGCCACTGCTGAACTGAGAGGTATGACACGGTCAGGGTCTGCTGTTGTCCAATCAAAAAGACTCAGGGTTTGCAGGCCATTTCGTGAGCTCTGAGCCATACGCCTGCCAGCCACTCCACCATGTCATCCCCTGGAAGTCGACCATATGCGCCAAGGACACAGCAGGGTGGTATTGTATGGTGATGTATTGAATGCTAATTTGTCTTTCTTTCCTGTTACCTTGTCAGCCACATCTGGCCGTGATTTATGGCGTAGTTTGTGTGATAAGAGGAAGAGGGACGTCCTTTTCATGTGGAGGACCGTCTATCATCATCCTCATCATCATCATTTATTCAGATTATCCATTCAGATACAAGTTCTGTTTTTTCATGGAGCTGAGTTCACAGACTAATACATCATAATAAAATATTTTTGTTGCTTTTTTATCTAAAATGTTCTTTGATAATTGAGTTGAATCTGGCCCCACTAGCAATCGACTTCATTTGCGATGGCAGACCGTTCCATAGACGGGCCCCAGCAGCCTGAAAGGAGTGACGATGGCTAGATTTGATGTAGCAGTTATTGTTAGTGGAAGATCGTGTTTTTGAAGAGAATGGATTTGCTATATTACTATTACGAGATGCACCCTTTAAAGGACAGTGCAGTAAAATAGTGCTAGGGCTTGCAGCAATGAAGCTCAACATTGCAGTTGAGGAACATTGTAGTCAGTCTCAGTTAGGTTTCAGGCGGTCAAGAGGAACAGTGGACGCCATTGCAACACTTCGCTCACTTGTTCAAAACAGGAGAAACAGCAGCCTACCAACGGCGATACTGTTCGTTGATTTCGAAAAAGCATTTGATAATGTCCCACAGGCCATGCTCTGGGAAACCCTCCAGATGTTTGGCGTTGATCCAAGAACGATAAACATACTTCAGAGGGCAGTTCCATGGTGACGGACATACAAACCAGACAACAATTTGTTTCGTAGTGCGAAAGGAGCGCAAGAAATTCAAGCAAAATGTTCATTAAATAATGAAGCTATAAACTATGAAATAGTCACTGATCGAAAATTTGTAATAAATAAGAAAACTTCCCAAGATAGCAACGTTTTAGTTGGAGTGATGGACTTACACAGAGAGTCACAGGAAGCCAGCTGGCAACACATTTTCCCAAAAGTCTGTGAATTTAAAGGCAGCTGTCAAAGTAAAAGAATACAGTCCTACTAAACAGTTATCACTGGTTAATAATATAGTCTTCGTTTAATTAATGGTCTATTGCGTTTCATTAAAATGCCTGATTCATATTGTTCCGGACTTACACGCGTGAAGTGATGGACTTACGAGTCTGAAATCAACTCGTTCCGGACTT
>OFHS01004940.1:0-12555 GCA_900245855.1 Calvadosia cruxmelitensis
CTCCGTTGAGTTTGCAAGAAGAATTTCATTACCCAGAACATTGACTCGTCTCTCTTTATACATTGTTCTTAATGCATCCCGCACAATACACATCGTTACAAATCCTTATTTGCTGAGTTAAAGTCGCCTTCGTAGATAGAATACAGAATACAAAGCAGTCAAACGATGGGAAATGTTACTGATGTTGTTCAAGATAAGATCGGGCAAAGAAACATAGCTAAACATTTCACATCTTCTGAAGCACCACCTGCCTGTTCAATAATCACGTGCGATAATCTATCGAGATTGAGAGAACTTGTCATATACAGTATCTTACTAAAATCCTAACGAGTCTTGTATATGTAAAGAATGTAAATCAATGGCTAGAGATATATAGCACATAATGAAGTGTGATTTTATAACAAATTATATTTTGTACGGTGAATTGTCATCGTAGCGGGCAAGGTAGAGTTTAGCGTCATCAGCAAATAGCTTCATCTCGGATCGTAGGCATAGACAAGAAGATATATCGTTAATAAAAAGCAAAAACAAGAGTGGACCTAGGACGGAGCCTTGCGGAACACCACTAGCTACGTCAAGCGAAGATGACATTTCATTTCCAAAAGATACTCGTTGAGAGCGCCCAGTTAGAAAATATAACAATGATCAATAAAAGAAAGACAATAATAACAAAATAGTGAATAACAACACTTATAACAATACTAACAAGAGATTTTCGATAGAAAGATGTACATTATTATGTAAAGAACATTTAAGAATGTTCTTTTGTATCTTATTTGTAGATAGAACCCACGTTTCATTGTAATTTTACGTCCACTTTCTAATCAGATAATTTTGTATTCTTTGTTATATAAAGTCTTAATTTGAATTCATACGTTTAAACGAGGCTAACATAATGGGGTATTTTTTCTAAACTCACGACCACAAAGAATGATTTTAGGAAATACTCAAACGTAACTGTTAAAAAACCCTACAATGAAAAATTGTATAGGTCACTCCTGGCAGTTGGAAGCCGGATGTGGAACTATCTCCCAGAAAAATAAGAACCATATCAACATCTTGCTTCTCCGGTGCAGTTGAAAGAGAACTCAGAGGAATGGAGACTGAAAGAAAATTGCTGGAAATGTTCTATTAACGTACTAATCACCGCGAATCAATATATAACATGTTTTAGTTAGTTTAGCTTAGTTTATTTGAATTTAACATTTACTATATTGTATTAATTTACTTTCTTGTGTTCTGTTGATTGTATTAATGTGAACGAGCCATGCAGTGGCTCATTTTGTTAACGAGGATATATAAAACTTACACACACTGCACACATAAGAAAGAAGACTATTATGCAGAGCTACAAAAGTCTACGCTACATCATCAGTATGGAGATAATAAAAAAATGTCATTACAGGGCACTAGTTTTAGGATTGAAAATTCCTGATCGATGCTAGAATGATCTCATCTGTCTCAATTCCCAGTATCATAATATTTCAATGTACGTATAAATTGTCTAGGGAAGAAATTCAAGATTATTAGACCATATTCCCAAGCCATCATTTTGGAAAAAGCAAGTGCATTATGGTGAAGGTTGATGTCTCTGATTTCAGAATAAGAAGAAAGTTGGATTTCATGCTGATGTAGATTCCTTCAAGCTATGCTACTTTCCGTAAAAAATATAAATTCTCGTTAATATAATGGATCAGAAATACAATTTATTCACTGCTTCAAGCACTCAACACACCCCACAATGCACGTTTTCTCATAATGGGAGTTCATCAAAAAGGTCTAAAAACAAGCTTGCAATGAAATAGGTTCACGTTCAGACAACGTTAATTTTATTGAATAATTTACAGATCTGTAGATACGTTTATTCTGTAAAAAATTTCTATTGCAATTGCGTTTTAAGAATTTTGATTGCAGTTGCATTTTATAAATTTTAATGCAATCCCTTATCTTGCTGTATTGAAATAGATCAGTCCATAGCATACCACCCGTTCGTGGTATCAAGGAATGCTATTACGAGATCACTATCTAATGTAGGGGCATCAAATTTACAGTTACAATTCCTTCTCAATTCAGAATAAAAAGCATCTGAATCTAAATCGTCTCCGCCTCTATCTGACAGAAGATGTGCTGGATGTTGACTCTATAGCAACGAGATGATCTTTGTGGATAAAAAAACAACAACAGCAACATCCGAGGGGGATGATTTGATTGGTTGACAGTGTTTCCAAGACCAATGCATTGTCAGCATATTTCATTGTCGTGCTACATGCAAAGCGCAGAGTTTACTGAGTCCGTTATTCCAGAGAAACATTCTTAGACTGTGCGCAGTTTACATATACAGATGCTTATATTGCGTGGTATAATATAAGGAGACGACGGCGGGAAACTGTCTTGCCCGAGCTACCTCAGCGTCAAAGAACTACTTCCAAAAATGAACATCCTGCTTATCAGTCAATTTTCCTTTTACGTTTGCTTCTTTGTGAAGATTTTTTATTCTACCCATGCGAACAGCGTTGGAAGACATCTTATTCTACTAACTCCATCACAGCGTCAGTTTGCTCGACTGAAAATGATCACTCTTGAGAGAGTTTCATCCTCGCAGTACTGTGGTCATCGATGTCACTTGGAGGATCAGTGCAGATACATAGGTTTCTACGAAGAAGATAATCTCTGCGCTCTCTACGCACAAGCCAATGCGAAGAAAGATGAGCCAAACGCATTGGAAAAGATCTACAATGTCGTAAGTAGTGCCAATGCAAACTTGAATATCGTCAGATCGAGCATCTTGCGTGTTTTAGTAGGCCAAGTTATTGTTGAGTGCGAGTTATACAGCCATAGGTGGTAAAGTCATATAGACCTGTTACATAGCGAGTGACTGTTGCCATGGCTACCACTGAGTCTATGCAGTAGGTCGGATAAAACGGTCTTCCAAGGTCATAAGGACAGTGGTCCTCATCACCAGAAAGAATTCTACACATTTACTCACTTTAAATCGGAATACGTGAAAGGCCGCTTTAAAACAAGACGATTGGAAATGGTAACATGGATTTCTCACGTTTTCACTTATTGAATGCACCCCAAGCTTGACGGGCTGAATGGCAGCTTGCAGCTTTGTAAACTGACTCACAATACTTAGATCATTACACATATCTCGATCTGCCAAACACAAATATGTGTACAGTATTTCAAAATTTGTGCGATCACTTTTGGTGGATTTATTTAACACAGATCAATGTTCACTTTCCATGTATGGATTAAAAGAAAGAGCAACATTTGCTTTTCAAACAACGTTCATGTGAGTTTCAATCAATGTTTTCAAATCGCAAGCGCAGTACAGGTGCTGAATCGGTGCTCCCGTGATAAAACAGATGCTGCTCAAGAATTGAGATTAAGCTTGTTTATTCGGCACACTTGTAAGGATACGAAATCTTCTGTTTAACCTCTGATTCAATTGCGTCTCAATCAATCTTATTATGACCTGCTGAGGTATGACATTGAATACCTCATTGGATATCACTGTCCTAACATCTCAATCGCCACGTTATTGAGACGTCTCAGTGACAAGGCCATAGTGTCTGCCGTTGTCCGATCAAAGGTTTCCTCATAATCGAAAGAGAGACAAGCCATTCGCTTATCAGGTTCCATTCGTTAAACTACGAAACAGTCCTATTTTGCAATTTACGTAATTTATGTGCCTCAGCTGGAAAATCCAGTAGCATAAAGTTCTGCACTATTGTTCTTTATAACTTTTTCATCAAAACAAAGCCCTGTTATAAATAGAGGAAAGATGTCTAATACTGCCTCCGACGTCTAACGTTTTATTCTTTTCTTAGTATGTGGCATCACTGCCAGTCAGATAAGAGAGAACGCCGAGAGATCATAACCATTGTGCCACGTAATGCTTTTCCATGATGCGCAACGGCGGTTTAACCTCTGCAATACGTGTCGACACAGCTAAGGGGACAAGCATTGTTGTTCCCATGAGGCGCTATAGAAAGTTCATAGGTCTGGTTACTCGCCTCTTTACGGAAACTAGTCAACCTCGCCTTTATCTCCAGTTGTTGACATGGCAAAAGAAAGTCCTACGCTATACTTTGCTTGTTTGCTTCATTTCTGGTCAATTTAGTCGGTGTCGTTTTCGATTCCAATATTTGGGCAAGAAAGAAGGGTTTCCATGTTGTGCTTTCGTGATTTGTTGGGAAATACTCCACGTTTTTGTTTGCTTTTTAGTTTAATTTTATCACGGTTTTGCAAATGGCAAATGTTGGCTAAATCTATGTCTGTCAGCATTTACAGAAAGCGTGTTATCCAGGTTCCTTTATGGGTTCATGTTTTGGCCCGGTATATTTCCATCCAACAAAAATCCCAGAAAAACAAAGATATTGACTTTATGCTTTGCAATCTGTATCTCACTTAGGTCTATTTTTTACAAGTTAAGTGTGTGATGTTTGTTTGAATGATGTAATAAAGTCAATAAAGCAAATAAAATGTTGTTATATCACTCTCTGCAATACATTTACGTCAAGAGCAGAGACAACGCGAGATCAACAGACAGATTCTTAAACCAACGTTCGCCTCACATTCCAGAATCCAGCGCAGAAGCAATACTACAGCAGTTGACATAAATTTCGCATAATTATAGCTATATGATGACGACACAACAGATACATTGAATTAAGGATTGTCTGCTGGATTCTATGGGGAACTTTCCTGGTTGAGTTGCTTTTTCAGTTTTCATGCCGAAATTCTGGGAAACAAAGATTGCACTATGTGGAATGCGAGGAAACATAACAATATAATTCTACATCATGTAGTCCCGTGTAAATTATGGCCCGAATGCAAAACAGAATTTGTAGTGCTGCAGGCCTACTTCGAAACACAAAACGGCAACTGGTTTGTGGCGTAGCCAAGGGGGGACGAGGGGGGCAGTTGCCCCCCAATGCTCTTGCAAGTCATAAATGAAACAAGCTGAAATCCGGATGAGAAACTAGTTGGAGGTGAGGGTAATTCTGTTCTGTAATATGAACATTATTTTCTTACTGTGAGTGAATCAGAAATCTATATAAATAATTCTACTGGATTCGAAACTGCAGTTCTGTTGTTGCTGACGCGCAAATGCGCAATGTTCTGTCCAAACGACTGAAGTAACAGCTGGACAGGATGTCTTTTCAACAGTTATATTATATTGTTTTAGTTTATTCAAGCGCTTCTGTTTATATGCTAGTTAGTTGAGGTGTTGAGGAGAGGGGCATGCATGGCTACTAACACTTTCACGTTTAAGACTAGCAGAAGCAGACTAAGGAGAATAATAGCAGAAAATTAGCTGTTTTTAAACTTGTTTTGTTTTCTAGTTCCTGAAGAATTGGCCCCTGTCAGAAATAGTAATCGGTTTACTATGGAAATCCAGATAAAACCCCTTTAGTAGCCGAAGTTCTTTCACGGTTGACGAACTTTCGAACGTCCCTTGGGATCGAGTCGAGCGTTGATGAACAAAATAGAATACTTGACAGGCTCTGTTCCTTTGTCTCACTTTCATCAATAACCTAGTAACAAGTCGTTCTGCTGTTGTATCCGATGTTTTAGAAAAGGATTACCAAACGGTTTCCATGTTTGGATTCAATTTTCCTAATCCTTTATTCCTCTTGATATTTGTTGCATACAGTACAAGAACGTGTCACTGGATGAAGGAAATTAAGTATAGAATCATTACATGTAAGGTTGAGAAAAATGTATGAGCTGAAAAATATAAATCTGATCGAAAACAGTCTGCCCAAGTTGTTATGTTATGATATTACCATGACAACATGTGTCATATAATTGAGGCTATTGTCTAGACTGGCATGTAATCGAGGCCAGGGGCTAGACAGGTTTATGACATGCGGCCAAGGCACGAGGACATGACACAGAACATAACAGAATATCTTGCTTGACTCGTCACAGCTTCATGGACTTATAACACAAATCATTTGCACCAAACGAATCGCACTGGAGATAATAATAGTGTACATGTAGAAAATTATGTGTGTTTTATTTGAGTTGAATATGCGGATAAATAGTCCACAGTAAATGAATGAAAATTTATACAATTATCTAGAAATTACTCAATCAAATTAATTATCTGAACTTGAACCAAATGATTACCTAGAATTACTACTTTGAAAGTTCTACTGTATTACAAATTAAAAATGTCCTCTAGCATGCCTACGTGTATATAGATATGTAATGTAAACAAAACCACATTTAAACAAATAATAGAATCAGTATAATATCCACTTTGTTTAGCTCACAGAATAAAAGTCTATACTATTTAGACGTTGCATCGTAACGANATAACAACGTGCTTCGGAAAAAGCAAATTTTAGACTACTGGAGTTGTTGGTCATATCTTTCTGTACTTCCTGGATCAAACAAAACGTTCGTAGAAAGAGTGAAAGATCTCCATAAAATTGAATTGAATGTTGATTGATTAGTTATTACCGTGGCAGTATAGAAAACTCAAACATTTCTTACTGCCCAAAACGTGACGAAATCTAAAGCCTCGGCCAAACAGGACAACATCTTACAGCCGACAACTGTTATGACTAAATGTTGGCCCGCTTGACCGAGGCTTAACGCTGCCAACATNTACAACATCAAAACGTGTGTTGCAAAACGTTCTCATTGGCTTCATGTAAGTGGAAGTTACTTTATCACTTTATTTGCTAGTCATGATTTTTGGTAAATAAAGACACACACATATCGTAAATACATACATACATGCACTGTACAAACTAAGAAACTTTACACGCCGGTAAGAACATGTCAAAGCTACTAGGCGTATGGGTTGACAAAAAACTAAACATGAAGAATCAGTTCTCCTCGGATTTGAAAATTGCAGCATTTCCTTTCCAACTGAAAAGTACATGTAACTTGCAACTACTAGATAAAAGCTTAACCTTGATAAAACACAATTAATAAATAATAAACATAAATAAATATTACAGTGAAAACAGGCCTAATATTATGACTATCAACATTAAATGCTACAATACTTAAATTATAATCTAAAAATTGGTAGTTGTAACAATAATTAAATTATAATCTAAAAATTGGCGGGCAACACCCGCTGGGCAGAGACCCTAAAATGCTGGCTTCGTTCCCTTTCTGTGCAGACAAGCTTATCCTTTGAAACAAGACGTAGGAGCGAGATATCCTATTTCCATGATTAAGAGTTTGCCTATTGCAGACAGAAATTCCCTCGCTCCTTTACCAAATGTACTCAGAGTTTCCATTGTAATTGGTTGGACATGGTATTAGGACTCGAGACAAGAGTACTTTACACTTTTCATTCGTTCAGCTTCATTTGCTGCTCCTGCTGCTTTTTTCGTGGAAAAGGGGTAGGTTTGTTTTTGCCATGGTGTCGATGCATGTAAAAATCCCAAACGGCAAATTTTCCTCCCTTCCAGGGGATTTGCGTTAGTCCGTCTGGTCTTTTACCGTTATTCTTGATAGTCCTGGTGGTTTGAGGATTGACAGGACGTGCAGAGATAACAGTGCTCGGTGTGTGATGAAGTTAGCGCCACTGTGGCAAGACCAGTGACCAGCCGCATTTCTTACAGGAGATATCATGGACTCCCGTCTCCGTCACATTAGCACCACAGACACATCAATAACTTTCACAAATCTGAATCTGAGAGAAAAAGGCTTAGTGTTACTGACGGGAAGGATTTTAGCAAAGCTCCCGACTCCTTTTCTTTACAAGCTAGCAATCCTGCCCTGTCATGAGGTGAATTGGTGGCATCTTCGGTTATCTGCTCCAAGGCTCGCTGTATAACCGGCTATCTCTGCCTTTCTGGTTTGGTGTTGTAAGGATGTTGCAAGAAGCCAGGCTTTTCCCCTTTTTGTCGAGACATATCTGAGACTGGTAAGGCTGTAGCAAGCAGATGATTAACCAGTTCAAAGTTACCTCAACAGAGGATAAGAATGCAGGCAAGGACAATGAATTTAACCATCAAAGGACCTTTCCTTTAGCCATCTTCGCCAAATGCAACCCTATATCACAGTAAGGATCTTCAACTTCTCCTACTGTAAACCAAACATTTCCTTAATCTCCTTCTACCTCTCATCGTCGTATTGCAATAAGCTAGATTCGAATAAAAAGAAAGCTTGCGCATTCATCACTCTGCAGGGCAGATTATCTCACGGACTGAGACACTACACATCATTGAGCTTTCCTCGCTATTGTGTAGAAGGTTAGCCAAAATTCTTGCGTTCACTAGGAATCACCTCAACTCTATCACCAACATTACGATCGCTTAGTTACAGGGTTTTTTATCTTTAATATTTCCAAATAATGTCCCCCCATCAATGCATTTGTAGAGAACATGTGGAAAACCGAGTAACACGCGGTCTTTCCTGTAAAAGAGCAGCCGGACGATAGTCAAGAGACGAAGCAGTGAATAAAATTATCTACTTTTGCCTCAGCAAGAGTTCCTGCTGTTCTGGAACCATCAGGTATTCAAAAGATGACGGAAAAAGACCCAACGGGCTAACTCAGTTCCTTTGGCATTCGGGAAGGTGTCTTGAATGGCATTTCACATGCGTGGACAACCTGGCTCCAAGCCACATTGCCAAGACATCCGCTCAGACCGGCGCCGCTGCAAAAGAAGCAGTGCAGAGGGAACAGAAAAAGAAATATTCCCAGCTCAGTAGCAGCTATGCAGTAGAGCCTCTGGTGATGGAAACTTTGGGAGCCTACGGAGACTGCGGAAGAAAGCTCCTAAATAGAGTCGAACGAAAATTAAGCAAGGTTACGGGCATGCCAAAAGCCCGTTGCTTTCTTAAGCAAAGTATAACAGTTGCAGTCCAACGCGGCAATGCTTCACACCATCATAGGTTCAATTCAACATCCTGTTGGTTTGAACGAGATTTTTAACTTAATTAGCTAGCGAAATGTTTAGGCTATTTTAATTGTAAGTAGTAGTAGGTAAATTGTATGTTAATTGAATTAGATATGAATTATTGTAAATAAGTATAAATTTGTTTTACATAGTTCTCA
This sequence comes from Calvadosia cruxmelitensis, assembly GCA_900245855.1. Classification (NCBI taxonomy): domain Eukaryota; kingdom Metazoa; phylum Cnidaria; class Staurozoa; order Stauromedusae; family Kishinouyeidae; genus Calvadosia; species Calvadosia cruxmelitensis. The sequence goes on from OFHS01004940.1 coordinate 9,038, forward strand.
ATTCTAGGGAAATTATTTAAATTGTATTAGACATTCTTGCTATTATGTTAAACAAATAAATATATTGAGTGCATTTAAGGTGTTACTGTAGAATGTAAATATCATATAATTATACCCATTTGATAGCCTTAGTTATTTAGAGGATGTGGATAACCTATTTCATGTAGCTGTATGGAAGTTCCTCTGATTTTATAGATCCCAAATGTTGGAAAAAGAAACGGGAAATTGGAAAATGTCGGTCGTTCGAAGCCATGTCAGCAGAGCAGTGTCTTTGAGAACATGCAATGCTTTCGTGCATTGGATGGCAACGAGAATAATGATTATTTTGCTGGATCGTGCATGCACACGATAGAAGAATCTTCACCTTGGTGGAGGGTTGATCTCGAAGCTTCGTACATGGTGTCATATGTCACCCTGATTAATAGAGGAAACGCCGTTCATACATCGAAAAGACTTGACGGCTTCAGCATTCATGTTGGGGATTCCTTGATCAACAATGGTAACAACAACCACGCGTGAGTAAGCATAAGCAGACATGTATGTCTATCATTCTTTATAGGGGATGTGTGTTAAGCACCATCTTGTAAATTGTCCGTCATGCTTACTGTGGTTTGTGCGCATCTTGTCCTTTTCTGCAGTAAACGATTAACTTATACAGCTTCATGATTCGCAAACTAGGAGTTCGTATTGCTATATCTTCTTTCCAAGAAAGAAAAAATAACTGTTACTTAACTACGATATTAGACACAGTAAGATCTGCTGTTATTCTGAGTTTCACCTGTGCGCATGCGCAAAACGCGATGGGGCATTAATTTCATGTAAAGCTTCTTCACAATTCCGGATCCAGGCATTTCGCGACTATTTTCTAAGCCGAAACTAAACCCGATCAACTACCCATCTCTGTGTGAAATCCAAATCTGATTGATATTGTTGTGCTTCACTACAAAACAAAGACGAGAGGAGACAGCAGTACCACAAACTAATTTTTAATGCTATTGATATTCACTTGTATAAAAATATTGACTAGAGATGGGACGAAGTTCTGGCGACTGTCTCGAGTAACTGATCACGGAATTATTCATCGTTCGCCATGGAAAAGTCAAGCTTGTATTGCGAGTACTACGATGATACGGTTTCGGAATGCGGTGGAAAGGACGCGAAATGCAAAGCGTGCAGCAATATTCTTAAATGCCGGGACGGAACAACCAGCACGATGAAAGTACATCTGAATAGCAAGCACGGCAATTTATTCAAAGCTACAACGAGAAAAAGGCGGCGAAATATATTCGCGGAGACACAGACACATCGCGGAGATGTTGGCACTGGATGACTTGGTATTCACGTTAACGGAAGGCCTCGGTTTCTCACAACTGATCTACTCATGGGAAAACGCTACTCTCTGTATTCGCGAAAATATTACTCGGACACAATCATTCCAAACATCGAGAAGGCAGTGGCGAGCAAAGTGACCAAGCAACTCGAAGAATTTGATGCGTTGGCGCTAACAACAGACATATGGACTACCTAGAATTCAGCTGTTTCTCTGATGAGTCTCACTGCCCATGGAACCATGCCTTCTTTTGAAAGACGAAAAGTCGTGTTGTGTGCTTCAGAGGTAGACGAAAGTCACACAGGAGAGTATATCGAAGGGATCTTCCAAGGCATGCTGGAAACTTGGCAGATTCCAAAGGAGCATCTTAGATAAAGGCAGCGCATAGCTGCATAAAGTGGTTTTTTACCATATTTGGAGCAGCGAAAATACCAACCCAAAATGGCCCTTATAACATTAGCTTATTTACGAGATGAATTAATCTTTCTATGATTAAAATATATGACTTCAATAAACAGAGACGGGAACATTTTAATTAATTGAATATTCATGATTATAATTTCTATTGCGACCTTTCTACTATACTTTGTTTGAATTTCACTGCATTAAATACAGTATACTAATCTAAGACGTTTGCAAAGTACTTAAATAGACGCTAATTCGATCATTGGAGCCAGATTTAAAGAAAATGGAATTATAGATTGTTGCATTTCACAATATCTCTAGGCAACAATTTATCGTCTTTCTATTACTCTAGTTTTAATGCATGAACTTGACTTATATGTCTACAGTGCCAAAAATGAACTATTCATATGTTCATACTATGTAATTAATGCTCGTATTTTGTATTTGCAACAGTATTTAGCCTCATACTTTGTAAATGGTCTCCCAAATAAACAACCGTTTAGCTTACTGGATGACCATGATCAAATTTATTTCTCATCTTGTACATTTCGATAGAAAATTGTACTTACTTTTTTCTTTTTTTTTCTTTGCTGAATTATTGTGATCAAAGCAAAATATGTATCTATATATTTATCTATTTCATTTCAGATGCGCTTCCGGGGTTCGTTACGTGCCACAGTTGAAAAGACTATTCGCGTGCAAAGAGTTTCCGAGTGGAAGATACGTTAACGTTCAAATATCTGACTTTGGCATGCTTACTCTCTGTGAAGTCATTGTTTACGCAGCTTAAAAGAGAAGACATTGCAGGATAGCTCCATTTGCTACTGCACATTATCTGTGGTGATATATTGATTATGTATACTATTACTGTATTAGTCTCTTTTGCATTGCTGCCTTACTTTGATGTGGGACTTCCTCGTGTTGAAGGAGCTCAAGTAATGAAATGAAGTCACCAGTCTTCTCTAACTTGGCTGCACTTTAAAATTATCTGTCGTTACTCTCATTCAACTAATTGTCCTTTTTGTTTATATCATCTATAATATAAGCCGCACTATGTGTCTGTCTGTCCGCATCCCATAAGAAGGGCTTGACCGCGCTCTTTGACTCCACTAACTGCAAATACCGCTCAAGCATACCTCGCCATATTCGCAACACAGTTTTCCATGATGTCTCTTCGTGTTTTGGTGAAGTTTTCAGCTTTAGATACGAACATACATGCTGATATGAATTTATTTCGTTCGGCGTAGTTGGGTCTGCTGCGGCCCCATCGCCATTGTTTGTTTTCGCGTGCCATGTCTGGTCGTTGACATGCTATTGTGATGCTAATGACTTTCTTCAAATTCAGCCAATCATCATCATCATCATCATCATCATTTATTCAGATTATCCAATCAGATACAAGTTCTGTTTATCATGGAGCTGAGTTCACAGACTAATACAACATAATAAAATATTTTTGTTGCTTTTTACCTAAAATGTTCTTTGATAATTGAGTTGAATCTGGCACCACTAGCAATCGACTTCATTTGCGATGGCAGACCGTTCCATAGACGGGCCCCAGCAGCCTGAAAGGAGTGACGATGGCTAGATTTGATGTAGCAGTTATTGTTAGTGCAATATCGTGTTTTTGAAGAGAATGGAGGTTGGAAAAGGTCTCTGATCAGAGGAGGTGCATCACGATGTTGGATTTTCTGCATCAAGGAGAGCCATTTTTGCTTCTTCCTCCACGTGTGTCATGTTTCACTCAAATGGTTCTAAATCTCAGAAGGGGAGCTGCGTTGTT
>OFHS01004942.1:0-12780 GCA_900245855.1 Calvadosia cruxmelitensis
CAAGCACTCAACGTGCCCCACAATGCACTGGTTTCTCCTATAATGGTTGCTCGAGAAAAAGGTCTATGGTAACAAAACTTCCTACATAGTAGTCGTATGCTGTATAATTGTGGTTTTTGAATACACCTTTACTTCATATACAAAAACACATCAATAAATATCTACGACGTTATGCAAGTAAGTAGGTAGAATTTCGCAAGTTGTGCTAAACCTTTGCATGCTTTATGACATAATTATAATTATCTATAATATAAGCTGCACTGTTTGTGTGTGTGTGTGTGTGTCCGCACTTCGTTGTTATCAATTCACGCCCTCCACGGATAACGCACGTTCACCAAATTTTACAACAATGTTCTCCAGCTATATGGTCGGGTTTTAGGCTTACTTTACTGTCCAATGTCGTGCTCTATCCAAAGCTAGAGGAAATTTTCCTTTTCTGTACTCGCGCCTCTTGCTGCTTCAACGACATTTTGTTTGTTCGTCGAGTCACGGTGCAGCTCCAGCTCACGCGCTCTATCTATTGTTCCATGTGATTCGTTCAGCCCACCTTGGTTCAGCCAATCAAAGCGCCGTTTGTAATTCGACACCACACACAAGCGCGTGTTTTCAAAATTTCCACGGGGGTCACAATCTCTCCAAGTCCAATCGTTTCTCGCTTGCAGAACTCAGTCAACGTTATTGTGGTGGCTGTGTAGTCCCTGTTATTGTCACACGTATTGCTTGTCATGTTTCCGATTATCTTCCTGTATATTGTTCTCTTGTGTGTCGTAGCCTAGAGTCACTGTATTCTGTAACGTAATTTAGTTCTGTTCGCGTCCTCGTCATGAGAAGTTGTTAGAAATAAAGCTCCTCGTGGTTACTGTCTCTGGGCGTGCCACGACAATTGGCGCTCGAAAACTGGAAAGCTGGAATTAGTATAATGGAAATAGACGGAGGACAGTTGCCTTTCATCAAGAGTAATGTTTGGCGGAGAGCAAACTCCCGAGTGGCCCGGTCAGGTCGTAAAGACGCCTTAGAAGATGGCGCATTGTGTGCCGTGTGGCACGATGCGGGCCAGAAACCCCAAACCTTGCCTTTTGTGGCAGCGAAGACGCCTCAGTAGACGGTGCATTGTGTGCGGCTTGGCACGATGCGGGCGAGAAGCTCCGAACCTTGCCTTTTGTGGCAGTGTGCCTTGCCAGCATATGACGGGTCTGTGCGCCCTGAAGACACAGAACACGATGGAGGACAACGCCTCAAAGAAGATGACTGATGTGTCGTCATGGAATAAGAAAGAAAGTCATTAAAAAAGAAGTAAAAGAAGAAAGTCATTAAAAAGAGAAGCAAGAGAAGACAGCGTGAAAGTCTAGAGAGACTGATTTTGACTTGATATTTTGGACAGTTCTTATTATTCGAAATGTTTTATTCATTCCTTTTCAATCCTTTGAGGGGGGATGTGGTGGCTGTGTAGTTCCTGTTATTGTCACACGTATTGCTTGTCATGTTTCCGATTATCTTCCTGTATATTGTTCTCTTGTGTTAGTCTCCTTGGTGTTAGTAATATCATGCTGTTATGTCGTAGCCTAGAGTCACTGTATTCTGTAACGTAATTTAGTTCTGTTCGCGTCCTCGTCATGAGAAGTTGTTAGAAATAAAGCTCGTCATGGTTACTGTCTCTGGGCGTGCCACGACAGTTATCTACAGACTGACGGATTATTTGCCATTGCGCTACAAACAACTGCATTGCCTCTGTCCGTGTTTTCTGGGATCCACATGCGACACAACAAGCTCTCGTGAATTCGCACGATGTGAAATCGTTACGACTGCACTTGCAAGATTCGTTATCGCTGTTTCATTGTCTGTCGTGTGTCACGTGGCCTCAGCATCTGTTTCTCAGAAGTTCTTGACATCATAGTGACATTCAGAAAACATCAATACAATGAGATGTCCGGTAGAAATTATACCCAGCATCGCGGGTAAACTCAGCTAGTTCATTATAAATGAATTCACACCTTCAGAGCACTGTACATAACTATTTGTAAACTCTTTCTCATGTCATGCTGCCTCTTATATTTCAATTCTGCTGGTACATTTATCGTTGTCCGCCTGTATCTATTAATTTCGTTATCAATTAATCCATAGCATCGTTTTCATGTAAATAGCCTCTGCTCAATACGATATTCATGTCCCAGTTTATCACAATCCTCCTTTGAGTTAGAAGGGAATATTTACCATCAAGAACATTGACTCGTCTCTGTTGCATCATCATCGCTGCCCTTGCACATGGTCCGTCGAGCCGTCAAACCGTTTGCCATCATTTTATGCAGTTTGCCCTTCGCACAGTTCATTACCATTTGATAAACAAGATTCTGACTTTCGCGAATCCAACAATAGGCTACTGAAGGTAATGTAATGCTAAGCAAACACATCATAAAGCTAATCCATGCCCTTCAAACGTACATCCAGAATAACCCAAGACCGTAACCTTCACATTATTAATATGGTAATTACTAATCCTTCATTATACTGTGATGTAATTAATCTATGCAGCATCATCGCATGACACGACCACACATCTTGTACACATCAACAGGCCTGATTATAACCCGACAAGATGTCAAAACCTTGCGAAATTAGCAAGTTACTACGTATGGCATTAATGAAGATTGAACATATTTTTCTTTACACACATAATTGATGTTCTTTTATAATTTCTTAAGCTGGAATCACTTGCAAAGCTCCTTTCGTAAGAAACTCTATGAGTTGCTGGAATGTTGTCCATAATTATCCGGGACATCTCACATGGAACGAGGCCAACGATCTATGCTCTGCGGACAACGCCCAATTGGCTAGTGTTCTTAATCAAGAAGAAGACGATCTTATGAAGTCAAACATTATATTTGGCAAATGGTATTGGATTGGATTAACAGACCAAGCGAGTGAAGGACGTTATAGTTGGACTGATGGGTCGTCATGGGATTTCACAGCGTGGGCTTTGGGGGAGCCTAATGATTGGTTCGCATGGGGAAAGGAAGACTGTATCGCAGCTACTGCTTACGGTTGGAGAGACCTTACATGCGATAGGCAGGTGTCAGGATACGCATGCAAGTATGACATCGGTAAGCAGATTCCATCTGATAAATTGTATGCCTCATTAATATAATTACAATGCAGCCACTTTAACAAAGGTCAGAGGGTAAATGCATACCCTGGGACTTTACTTGTCTGGACACTCTTGCCCCAAGCAATAACCCAAAGACGAGCACAAGGAGTGGCTCAGCTGCTGAAGATGCAAAACGAAAGAAAGCAAAAACATATCATCTATTGTTGGACAATTTAATTTTCTTCCCAATCGGAGTGGAAACGTTCGGTTCTTTCGGGCCTTCATCAACATTTTGTTTCTTGAACTGATTAGAAAATTGAAGGAACAGAGTTTGTCAAGCGTGAAGGCCCAGGTGTTACAAAACATTTGCCTTGCCATCCAACGCGGCAACGCAACATCGATGATGGGCACGTTTTGAGAAATCGATAGCCTCATGCATAATTAAGTAATTAATTAGGATTGTCACGTAGCATATTCTTTAATTTAGTTTCTTTTAGATATCTTTAGATTCTGTCTTTTTGATATTCATTTAAATTGCTATAGAGTTGAAGCAAATATATGAGACCCCCCATTAAAACGATACTAAGCGGGTCGTGAAACTTACCGAGGTGATATTAACAAGGATACACCGTCCTATTACGCGTACTAATATAAATGTGTAGATGAGATGAATAGCTGCTTGATTTATAGCACGTATGTGGTTAATAAAATGGATGAGCGTTTCAGGAGCTTTTTATTGATGAAGGGAATGTATGTATACAATAAGAGATAATAGGAATTGAAGATGGGCAACTTTTAGGGCATTTGTAACAAAATATGTCGCAAAATTTGCAATATGTTCAACCTCAAATATTGAACATCTGTGCAAATGTTTTAGCTGTTTTCTCTGAAAATGTGCCGTGACACTTGAGGGCCATCGTTGTGATGGTATTTGAATCCCAAGAACTTGTGTTGGTTAAATAATAAGTCCAGAAACAACCTGGATCCATGTGACATTTCATATGATATAATAGCTCGCACGTCTTGCTAAATGCCACAGCATTGATGCTGGCCATGGTGTTATGCCACGATTAGGCAAACAGTAAATAAACAGTTCAAAGCAGGCTTGACATAAGCGCCCTAAAGGTAACGAGGAACGAAGAATCAATAAAGAATGCAATTATCTAACAGCGAAATAAGTCGTAAACAGGAACGAGAAAACTCAATAACACACAACGCATGAACTTCCGATAAGCCAGAATAAAATATCATTCTCGTATTCACTTTATTGAGAACGAGGCTTAATGGTTATAGCAACGATCAAATGATTTGCACAACAATTGCATGAAATGTGTCTGTCTAGTGTTTCACTTAATCCGGTGACGTTCCTGTCGTTTTTGGTTCAATCAGATTAAACTGTACAGTGGAATCTGCCTAATTCGAAGACCTGTAATTCAAATATTCATCTATTTCAAACTACGATCTCTGTCTCTTGATCTCGCGCATTTGTCTTCTGTCTATTAATCATTGGAAGAAAATTGTTTTCCTATTATTCCTAATTCGAAGTTCGTATAATTCGAAGGATATTTTACGGTCCCTTGACACTTTGAGTTAAGCGGATTCCACTGTATCATAATTATTGGCATTTGCTTCGATCCTATAGATCTGCCTCAATGGTCATCGTGGACGGCATGCAGCGTTACGAATGGCGAAGGAACTCAACAGCGCCAAAGACATTGTGCGAATGAAAGCCGTTGTATAGGGAATGAAAGTGAAACAATCCCATGCAGCATTTATCCGTTTTCATTCAGATCCGGTAAGAAACATATAATCGTGTTGATTGATGGGAGTGAAGGACGAGGGTCGTGGGTCATTGCTATCTTAAGATAAATAAACTATACTGCTTGAACCTTCGTTTCAAAAGTTACTATGGTTCCATTTCTGAGACGAACTCGTGACTTCAAAATTGTCTTTTCCACGCTGTAAGCCATCATTTTACCAAGAAAAAGCGGAAAACTGCCATTGTTTTTCCTCAAACGAAGTCTTTTTGATGCTTGAAACAAGAAGAAAATTCTTGTCCTGAAAGTGCCAGTTTTCAATGTATAATAGTTTATTTGAAAATTGTAATTGCGACACGCAGAACTGTCTGTTGTATCAGAACTGGTAGTGAGTCAAGTAATTAATTTCCATTTCTCATATTGATTATTATCCATTTTAAATAATTGATATATGTAATCTGAAGTAGTGTAAGTGATTGTATTGGGACTGGTACTGAATCACGTGATCGACATCCATTTGTTAACACGTAATTGCTATCTGTATCCTGCGGTTCACGAAGGTGATTGACGAGGTTACTTCAAGATGGTTAAGATCGCAATGGGAGACTCGGCAAGGGCATTTTTAGAGGAGTTGGGAAGTGAATGTCTTCAGCGACCAAACGGCACCGTACTCTTCAATTTCTAAGACAATCTCTGTCAATCGCCAAACAGAGAGGCAACTATATATACATATATATACAACTACAATGTCTCCAATTACAGTAAATAGCTCTGCCTTGCTGCATTGGGCACTATTCTACGAATGTGTTTGTTTGTTTGTTCAATTTTATTTACAACTGAGATGATACAATCAGAACATTAAATACATGGTTACAGATTAATATTTTGAATATGGCAAAAATTGCTGTACACATCACTTACATCAGGCCAAATTAAAAACATTTACAGAATTGAGAGAGATCAATAGACTTCAGTTTAAACTTAAATATTGATAATGATCGACAGCGTACGAGAGAATCAGGTAAGGAGTTCCATTGGTTTACAATGTCTAATGCTAAGAAATAGCGCCGATATGTGAGTTTAATAGTGTGTTTATTTTTTCCGATAGTGTGGATCAAATCAAGATTGATTGATTTATTTACTTAGATATACAGCTGTATATAATTTCATACAGTTGATTATGCAAATTGACATGGAATGTAAGGAGTAGTTTTCGAGAGGGTTGCTTCGAAGCCAAGCTCTATTTTCTGCGAATCTGAAGAAACTATTTGCTATAAAAATTTTGGATAATGTTTCAATAATTATGATCTTTATCAACTTCACAGGAAATCCTGACGAAGATTGCAAGGATCCAGTTTGGCGACTCAGACGGTATCCACAGCCTACTGACTGTCGGAAATACTTTCAATGCAGTAGCAATGGAAACCGAACATCGGATATTAAATGTGGTAATGAAAACATTTATGTTGGAGCGGAAGAAAAATGTGTTCTTCACGCAATGTGCGAGCAAGAAGGTGAGTTTCTCGTCGCAGATCACGTGGTAGATGAATGTTTCAAGTAATGGTTCTGTAAAATAATCTTTAAATTTGTTTAAATTATTTCTGAAATATAAACGTTTCTGCACAGTGTAATCTCGTTGACATCATGATGGGTGTCTATCACAATATCGTGATAATAAGCAGGACATGATATTTAAGGATGGTAAAAAAGTTCAGATAAACAGATAACTTTGATTTGATTCGCCAAGCATTTGGAAGTTGTAAGTTCTTCTTCTGTCTCATTGATTCTCGAATTGACAAATTGAGTAAAACTTTTGCTATTTTGAAACATTTGAGTAAAACGTTTGCTATTTTGAAACATTTGAGTAAAACATTTTTGACGTTTTGCGGTGTATACGTTTGTATGACCCTACCTGGATTCCATGGATGGTCTTCTTAGCATTTACTGCAATGTGGACGCGCTACAGTATAAGTACTAAACAAATCAAGCAGTTGGCTAAACTTGCGAATGTCTATCACGGCGAAGTTTCATGTTTTCTCAGAAAGCGATGATTCTTTGCTATGAAAACTAACTACTTTTTCCTCAAAAATAGTATTGATATCGAGTATAGTATTCCGATTATAAATAAAATTAAGTAGATATAATTTATACCATAAAAATTATAACTATTATACAGATTTATTATATTGATATGATTACTGTATGAAATTTCTTAGCATGTATTTGTTATAAATTTGCCCTATATCATCATTGGTATGAAATTCCTCTTGATGTAGTGATCTGAGTTATACGCACAACCAGACTGAGTGCTGTAGATTCACGAACTGATATATTTGACAAGAGCACAAGATTACACCACAAACGATCACGTGATATATACGATTACGAGGTAGCCAATCAGTGCACTACATGAAATGTCCACAGTTTCTCAGTTTTGCAATAAAATATCAGAAGGTCACTTTGCCAAAGCGACAAAGAAAATAAATATTCCTCTACGAAAACACGAGTTTACTGTGCTGAATACTGATATTGACAAATATATCAACAAACAGAGGGCAAGCTTTCATCACAAAACCTCGGTTGATATAAACGGAATTGGCACCACATGCGCAAAACGTTCCCCGACAGAGCAATTGCAGATTCCCCGACGGCGGGGGGACTACAGTCCCCCCTCCCCCCGAGCCCCCTAACGCCAACCTGTCTCTCAAAAGATTTTGAAATTAATGAGCAAACGAATACCAAATAATCATATGGAGGCTAGCTCCAAGTCTTTGAAGCAGTAAAAACCCCAGCTTTCATTGACATGTTTTTGTTGTCTATGATTTCTAATTTATTGTAATTTATTGTAATTTATTGTAATTTATTGTAATTCCATTGCTAGAATACCCCGAGCAGATCTGTCGAGATGGATTTATCCAAGTCAATTCTTCTTGTTGGTTCGTGACAGCATCTACTGTACATAATTGGCACGAAGCAAGCGTATTTTGTCATGGATACAATGCATCGCTAGCCAGCATCCATAACGAAGCAGAAAACGACGTTGTAAATAATTTAACCGATTCTGGGGTCAAATACTGGATCGGATTCAACGATCCGTACAGCGAAGATCGACATGTATGGAGTGACTCCACGGCAGTGACTTATACTAATTGGAAGTCCTCTGAGCCGGATAATGGACANAAGATAAATGCGTTTTCACTGAAGATGGTGAATGGGTAGACGAAGACTGCTACGGCGATGAATTTGGAATGGTGTGCAGATACAATTTAGGTAAGGCATTCCATTGATAATGCATTCAGTATTCGTATGAAACAGCTGAGGAAACAATTGCTTTCTAATTATTACACTGCAAAACCATATTAAGAACAAAATTGCTAATTTCAAGGAAAATTATTCTTATAGCTAGNGTAAATAAATACTTGTCCACGCTGTAAGTCACAAATTACTAAGTATGAAGATTGCCATTGCATTCTTACACAAACCAAGTCTTATTTCAAGAAAATTGATACTTGAAACAAGAAAAAATTTCTTGTCTAGAAAATATTTTTTCAATGTACTCAATATGTGCTACAAAGAACTGTAATTTCTGTCTCCATGACTGATCTTTTGCTCTCTCCTCTTTTCTCTTTCTGATTATTAGCTATATTTTCAATATCATATACTGTATTTCAATGTAACCATGATAGAAACTATATTACTGTAATGTATATATTCTTGTAAGGGCATTTTAGAGCCACTTTTGTAACTTGAAGGTTAAAGTTATTCCATTCAAGTACATTTCTACTCGAATCAAGTAAACCGGTCTCTGTTACTTAATTTAGGTTAAAAATTACTCATGACAAGTAACAATTCGAAATGTAGATATTTTCGCTTTTTGAAAGCCAGGCCTGTTAATCTTGCTTGTGTGGAATAAGTAGACATCATTCCTAGAGCATATCCGTCTTCTGTGAGACAAATGTTTGATTAGTAATCATTTACTTGTATCTAGTAACGTACTTGAAATAATAAAAAATTACTTAATTTAAGTCTATTTTCTCTTACTAATAATTCCCGTTTTGCTGTGAAGGACAGTCTCCCAAACCAACAGCGTTGTTTAAGGGATGACCCTGATCATGTGAACCTAGACTGTTTTAATTTATCCCTATATTGTGTTCCTCTGATTATTTCATGATTAAGCAAACTATTTATGTAACTACAGCGTAGCCCCATTAATATCACCTCGGATAATATCACAACCCGCTTAATATCACTTCACTTTGAAAACCAAGATCTGTCAAAATCAACTATTTTAACCAGCTTAATATCACGACGTTGATAGATACGATTCGTTGAGGACGTTGATAGATACGATAAGAAGAAGAAAGAAGAAATGGAGTAGGCATATACTGCGCGGAGAAAGTTTACTGAAGGATACAATCGAAGGAAGAATAGAAGGAAAACGACCGAGAAGAAGAAAGAGAGCAATGATGTTAGATGACATACGAGAAGTGAATGAGTCTTACAACGCGATGAAGAGGAGAGCCCGCGAGAGAGCGAATTGGCGTTGCTACATGCCTAGAACCTGCCTTAAGGCAGAAAACAAATGATGATGATGAATATCACGACCCGCTTATTATCACGATTTTGACTGGAAAATCATAATGATATTAACGAGGTTTCACTGTATCTCTATTTCTAATTATCTAGCTTTCAGAAGAATTTACCAAACATTTGGGCGTGGTTCAAGGTGACAGTTTGTCCCCTACATTATTTCTATTATACATTGCCGATTTAGCAGATGCCTTACAATTTTAATCTGATTTACACTTCATTTTCTATGCCGATGACTTGGCTATAAATTGTTCATCCCCTGTCCAAGTCCGTCATGCCTTGTAAAAGTTAGAGGATTGGTCCAACGGTGGTGGTCTTCAAGTTAAACTGCAAACAAAGCAAAGTGATGAAGTTCCGTCGTGATGGCCGACTTGCAAGTGATGACGAATTTCTTTTGAATGGCATTGAACTTGAGTTTGTCAAATCTTATAAATCTAGTAGCAAAAATTATAAATCTTCCTTGTCTTTCAACTTACACCTGGAAAGCAAGCTGGAGAAAATACACGTAGTAATCGGCTCCTTCAAGTTGTCAAATTTGAGAAGGTTATCACTCGACATCGATCTACAAATCTTCTTCATAAAAGTTGCCCCCCACTATGACATTCGGATTTGAGATTGTCTCTCCTTTCCTTCCCGCTTCTCAGTTATTGAAATTTGACAAGGCAAAATCTATGTTAATCAAGAAGGCCCTTTGCATCTCAAAAAAATTCAGTTCCACCACTTATTCTTTCTGATTAGCCAACACAATTTCGTTTGAAGAAGATGTCAGTCATTGTTACTCTTTGATTCAAATGAACTGAACAACTGCGATTCACAGATATATTTTTAACGAAAAGGATGGTTGGATGATGGGATCACGGATTCACCAACAATGCTCTCCAGCTGCTGGCGAGCAGCAGATAGAAATAATCGCCATTATTTCACATGAACATCTGTCCACGAATTCTACCATATTATTTGTGCAAATACATCCAACCATGAATGTAATGTCAACTGTGCGCGCAAGGAATGCAGAAAGTCTGCTTCACAATTGTACCATATTTGTAACTGTGTAGAAGTCCTCTCGTTTATCGAATACTTAAAAGCAATAGAATGCAATGATAGATAATGAATTGATTGATTATTGTACAAAATTTATCTTGTACTTAATCGCCTTGGCGTTGATAGTGTAGTGGTTAGGATCTCTGGTTCTCACCCGAGAGGTCACAGGTTCGAACCCTACCAGGAGCACACGGTTTCACTCTTCCGCAAAAAGAGTAGCGCTTCGGTGCACTAGAGAAACGGGAGCGTAGTAGGGCATCTGCCTTGGTGGGCTAGCCCCCCGCCCTGCGTTCAGGTCGAAAGACCCTCCCGGCCGAAGGGCTGAGAATCGGGGATCGGCGCCGCTCGTATAGCGAAGCAAGTTCGTCTGAGACCCTGACGCGAATAACTTTAACTAATCGTCTTTGTACTCTGTATACGAATTGTTTTAGCTGCCCAGTGAAGGGCGAAATACACATCAAATCATCTAACTATCTATGCGCATTCCCTATTTTTATTTACTGTAATCCCCATACAATTTAAGCTTGTGTTACATACAGTATAACTCTATGCAACTCATCCTTTTACTTCGATGAACAACGTAACATTGTTATGACATTTCCATGAATCTATAACTTAATCAAACTATTAGGAACACTTAAAAGAATAGCTAGAAATTAAAATTAAAATTGAAACATCCAGACCTGATAATTTTAAAATTATAATTTTATCCCAATAATAATAAACTCTGACGCGTGGTCGTAGCATTGCCGAGTCATCTGATCGTATTTATAACCGTACCATCCACGCTGCATTTTCTTTCTTTCCTTAATTGTTTTATTTGATGTAAATTTGATTCTTGATTGATCGTTTTTCTATCACTATCTAAACTTTTTCGAAAACTCAAGGACATGATGAGACACAGCTTCAGTAGCTGCTGTCCATTCCACCTAGCTCACTTTTGTATTGAGTGAATACATAAAACATAATAGAACGATATAAAACATCTACGTATTCTTCAGTTTGCCAGGAATATTTAGTTCATTTGAGACTAGGAATGAACTCAGCTTCGAACAAGAGAGCAACATAGCCTTACGTCACAGTTTTTCTCTCAATGGTTTACAATAGAGAAGAAAAGTACCAAATAGTTGAAAAATATTCAATCTCCGGCATGCCACTTTGCAGTTTATTTTAATCCATATCAACAAAAGGTATCTCAAGTATTTAAAACTATAATATAAAATTTAACATTTTCAAATGCTTGATAGCAATTTTAATATTATTTGTATACTTTTCAAATGTTTGATGACAACTTCAGGGTTGATTCCAAGATGCAACGACACTTTTGTTTCTCATGGCTTCAATTGTTGGTCAGGAATAATATTTACCAACAGCATGACAACAGACGATGCAGACCAACATTGTAAAAGCCTTGGGTCAAGACTTGCTAGCATCCAGAACGCAGAAGAAAACAATGTCGTAAAGCTCAACACAGATTATAGAAAAAAGCAATACATTGGACTGCGATACAATAGCAATAATGATAGCTTTTATTGGATTGACGGTTCAGAAGTAACGTTTTTGGAATGGAAAAGCGGAAATCCAAAACCAAATGAACAGTGTACAGTTGCTAAGGATGAAGTCTTCGAAAGTGAAAAGTGCGAAGACGAGGAAACCAGAGCCATTTGCAAATATACAATCGGTAAGTAAAATGAATTTTTCAGTTAAAATATTAAATGAAATATATATATGGGTACCTTGCAATTGCTTTCTTAGCTATAGCGACTGGAAATATTGTTCGTGTTGTAAGTGTCGATTGTCTTACAGTAAGTTATATAAATTAGCAAAAAGGCAACACATAACACAGGTGCTCGCTATTTTATAAAACGATTGGGCTCCAGCTGTGCAAAATTTTGCTCAGAAAAGTGCCATTTTCCATCAAATTTCGGTCTGTTTTTCCAATTCATGGAGTGGATTTAGTGATTTACAAAAATGTTCAGTCGATTTGTAATAATATTGTGCTTTGACAATAGATTGAATCCGTCATTACCCTTGTAGAATGCAGACTCATTGTTTTTCAGACATTTTCGTTCGTGCGGTTTTGATCCTGCAACTGAGAATTCAGTGTGGTGGCTCTGTTTACAAACGCATTTTGTTTCTCGCGGCTCTTGTAGTTGCTATGGAATAAATGTTCAGTCGATTTTCAACAGAGCATCTCTCAATCTTTCGTTTTATATAACTTTAAAAGCCAAAAACTTCCAACATTTCGTTTTTCAGACCTTTTCCATCCATGCCTTATAGTTTGTTTACTTTTTGCTAACGGCTAAATCA
>OFHS01004944.1:0-12778 GCA_900245855.1 Calvadosia cruxmelitensis
GATTAGAGCCAACAGGATTGTCCAGGGACGACGGGAAGCGCCCTGATGGCATGTCACTGATGCCATGGAAACCAGGAAAGCCAATAGTCTGGGACATCACATGCAGAGATACATACGCACCTTCTAACATTAAGGTTTCTGCCTAGTCAGCAGGTGCCGTAGCCGCCAAAGGAGAGAGAGAAAAAAGAGCAAAGTACTCCAGTCTCAATAACAGCTACTTTTTCGCTCCTCTATGTATCGAGACAACTGGAGTCTGGGGGCAAGAGGCGATGGCTGTTATTGAGGAGTTAGCAAAAAGAATAGAAAAACGGTCAGGAGACCAAAAAGCAAAATCTTGGCTATATCAGCGCTTCTCGATCGCTCTGGCTCGATGTAATGCATGCTGTATAATTAATGCCATTCCAAAAGGACAGAATCTGGATCATTTTTGTATTTAAAATTAGGCTAGTTAATGTTTTATTAAAGTAGATGTAACTCAATATGTATTATTGTAAATATTTATAAATTTATTTTACGTAGCTTTTAATTCTAGGGAACTTATTTAAATTGTATTAGACTTTCTGACCTTGTATTGTTTTGAATTCTCGAATAAATTTCTTTATCTTAATTGCATTATTAATCTACTATTAAAACACAGGTCACTTTGACAGTCATTTCCATGCCTGTTGGCTTAACTACGTGTTCGTTTACTATATGGAGGTGTTGTGACAAGAAGCTAACTATCGTGATCGTATAAGTAGAAACGCTTGGATAAACTTCAGACATATTATAATATAAGAGTTGGGTGAAATGATAAAACTCATCAATCTTCTATTATCTTTATATCTGAAATATACAGTAATAACGAGCATCATCCTTCCGTCACTCTTATTTGCAAATGCAAACAAGTTGTTTGTTGTCCAAGGAGCTCAATATGTCGTTTTCGATTGAAATAAGTAGCAGCCCTTTCAGCCGGTTCTGGGTCATTGTTGATCTAAGCCTTGATTTAATTATTTATTTTCAACTTTGAAAATGCACACTCAGAAAACTTACAGAAGTCATAAGAATGATCTCCCCACTCACCCACAACTAGTTTCTCACCTGATTTCGCCTTGTTTAATTTATGACTTGAAAGAGCATTGGGATGGGAGCGACTGTCCCTGCTCGCACCTCTTGGCTACTACGCCACTGAGCAGGACACTTGTGCACACTGTTCTTAGGCTTCATGAAAGAAAGCTATTATAGTTTGGTTTTGGGTTTAGGTTTAGGGTTAGGGTTCTGTTTAGGGTTAGGGTTAGGTTTAGGATTAGAGTTAGGCAAAGGAGTTCGCTGGTCGAAGACTCCGTTAATCCTTGTGAGCTATGACCAAGTTGCGGTTTGATTCCGCAGTTAAACTGTGACAGCCTGCATGTGACGATGATCATGTTGATGTATTTATTTGACGACCATGCTTCACTTCTGTGTGAATCCTGAAATTGTTTATCTATCGATGCGAACGGAGGCTGTATCGCAGACGCAGGTGAGACGATTGATGATCTTTCCTTGGGTGTCAAAATTATGCTTCTGGTGCGCAATGATCTGGTGCAATTTCATATTTCAAACTTGTACAATTTATGCTGATGATGAAAGTCGTCCTGAACAGGCATAGTTGCCAGCAGGTTGGCAACCATGTTGTACGCCCGCTCTGAGTGTTATTGGGTGACGTTGAGGGGTGATGGGGTGGAGGAGTTCGCGATTGGCCGTGTGTAGTATAAGTGTGATGGCATGTAGATAGGTATAGGTCCATCGCCGGAAGCCATCAATCCAGAGGGTTCGCAGGCTGCCAGGGAGGTACCTGGTATCTGCTGCCAGTGGGCGTTAGTTTCAGTAGACGTTCGGCAAAGGTGTTGTGGCGTGCGAAGTGACACGGCCACTTTTGATGAGTTCCAGCACAGTTAAAGATGTTAATACCCATCTGTTGCCGATATAGCTTCTGAGCTCCTCGCTTGAGACGTGGTCTCGCCAGTTGCTTCAGAGCGGGCGGCGTCAGACCTCTCAACCGAGGGCGTCGATGTGTTTTATTTTTATAATAATTATGTGTTACTATTAGAACAGGTCTATTCTTATGACAATCAAAATTAATGGCTGCAATAATTACCTTTACATTTTAAATATTGGCAAACAAAACCCGCTGGACAGGGTCCCTAAAATGCTGCCAGTGTTCCCACAGACAAGTTAATCTTCTGAATCAAGCAACAGCGCGGGATCTTTTTCTTCTGTCTCCTTCATCATGAGTTCGCCTAATTCAATCAGATATTCCTTCACTCCGTCACAAAATGTCCTCAGAGTTTCCATGCAATTGGTTGGACGAGGTACTGGGGTCCAGGCAAGAATATTTTACGCTTTTCTTATGCTCGGCTTCATTGCTCCTCCTGCTACTTTGTTCACGACTCGACCCAGACTAGCCTCGTTGCTAGCATTCGTACTACCCTCTTGGTCTTGCCTACGGCGCAGAAATGTTGTTCAAGTTATATTTTGACTTTGTAGATGACATCGCCTTCATCACGGACAGCGTGACCGCTTACGCGCTGGAGATATTGACGAAATTCAGGCAAATAAGCTCCATCGTCATTCTGAATATAGCCAACTCATAGCCATCGCTTTTGAACAATTTTCATCTGCTAAAGCGAAATTTCCATGTATCCGGAGTGGATTGTGCTATCTACTAAAGATTATATCGTGAGTTGTCGGGGTATGAGATGCTGCTCTGCAGCCTTTGAGGAGACGTAGGCCATGTCAAGGGCCATGTGATGCCTCTCAGGAATTGGAACTTCGCTTGTTTCGTCACATGATTGAATCTGAGTTCCTGTACGGATGCAAATTTCTTATTTATGCTGACGTAATTTTGAATCATCTCAATCCATCCTATGACGTTCTGCTGAGGCATTCCCTTAGATACCACCATCATATTTAAATTGAGACCTGTGATACCGTCAGGGTCTGCTGTTGTCCAATGAAAGAGACTCAAGTTCCGTACGATCTGAGCCCTACGCCTGTTCCCCATTCCACGACGTCATCACCTGGCAACCGATTGAGATGCATCGCCAAGGATACGAGAGGGTATTATTGCATGGTTACGCTAACAATGATTAAATCATCATTATATATTTTAATGTTCTTGATTTATCCTCTTTCTTAGCAGATGTAGTTTTTTTATGGAAGTGTTTAGGCACTTTTAGAGATGATTTTGTGGATGCAGGGGGACGGTGCCTCAAGGTAGCCCTACACAGTTCGATGAATAATGCGATAATTATCAATGATCAGCGACATTTTTATAGTGATTTCAATGGATAATCGCGTGGTAGGCTTTTAGGCATCTGCTGCGATGATTTAAATTAACCGCGTGACTTATACCGCGGGTAACAAAATAAATTATAACGTCGTTTATTTAACTGGACATGCATCCGTTTGCTGTCGTGTGAAATAATTATGCTGTAATTATAATAATAATTAATTATTAATGAATAGTTATTATCAATTATTATCAGTCATAAATTAATTAATAATGCATGCTTTTCAATTATAAGACTAATTAATAATTATTACCAATTACTAATGAATTGATTAGTTATGCATGCTTTTCGATTATACTGTTATTCTGCTTCATGGATAGTTTGCTCAGACTAATTGATATTTGATATTTTGAAACATTCAAAAGACTGTTATGTTCCAAAAGGATGGTGACACTGAGGAGACACAGGATTGCGTGTGGGAGCGGCAACAAGCCCAAGCTCAAGTGATTATAATTAGGCAAGACACGTGGATATAGTACGAGTAACAATTGCGCATGTGCAGACAGGAGTGACGTTGACATTGATTAGCATAATTACGAATAATGTACAATAAAGACAATGTTTTGTTCGTCTGTTTTGCACGATTTACGCAAGTAAAGAGAGCATGCTTTGTATGAAAAATTATATCAAATATAAATAAAGCCAGAAAAATAGAAAATCACAGCTTTAGAATGTTACATGCAACGGCTAGTTCGTATCACTTTAACTCGACGCTTTTGAATCCAAAATCAACTGAATAGTTAAATTTCCTCACTGCAAGCAAGATAACATTGCAAATTTCCAGCACAACTGTAAAATGTTATTATTTATGTATAAACAAATTTAATATAATAGAAAAAAATTAGCACTACATTTTAATGCTCAATCTGTTCTTCCTCAGCGACACTTTCTGTCTTGATTTCAGCTGTGATGTTCGATTCAACTGTCTTCGGTAAAAGGTTGCATCTTAGTTTATTATGTCTGAAATCCTGAACATTGAAAAGAATATGAACGCAATTCAGAATATAGACTATGCATTTATAAGTAGGAACAGACGAATTGCATTTAACTTACACCGCAAATCGAGCAATGCATTTTGCGAATCTTTCGAGGCCTTCCAACTCGAGCTTTCTGGGATGGAAAAAATAACCTGATGTTAACCAGAGCTTTCGTGAATGCTCACACATCTTGTATGATTCTATTTGGTATTTGTAGTGTAGGAATGTGAGCTTATGTAACGACCAAATTTGTAAGTAGAATTCGTAATTTTCATATATTGCCATATTTGGGCTTAGAAGGTTGTATTAATGCTTGATATGTTAGTTTCCATAATTCTATTTTAGTATTCAAAATCTGTATAAACAAACCGTAGATGTCGTGTAAAATCAGAGAAAACTGCAACCCTTGCTCTGCAAAGAAGTCGAGCCGCTTGATCCATCGCCGAAGCAGACAGCTTCAGAATCCATCGACGTTGTTGCCTAGCAACCGTTAAGATCTCACCGATGTAAGCAACTCAATCGTTTTAGTTGTTCTTATTGTTACTACTTGTTTTACATTATCATTTGTTGATTCGATTGTATATATTTCTTGTTAGTGAATTGCGTTCTGAATAAATATCAGTGCCTATTCGCGGTTGTGCTCGATTTCTCCATCGCGGAACACAAAATATTTTGCACAAAGAAGACGTGTGTAATTACGGAAGCCACAAACCTCATTCTTTGGGATAATTCCCATTGTTTGTCTAAGAAGGTTCTTCTCGCAATCAAAATATTTGATGTAGTCACGGAGACGATTTCCAGATGTTAGTCTTGCTTCACAAGACTTCCGTTCAGTTTCTGTAATGGCAGAAAAGTTCAGAAGAGTACATACTTATAACAAATATTGTACAAAATGAGATCAGAGTCTTGAACACTGCACAACTACTGAACATTGTGAACATAAGGGATAAAAATAAAAATAAACTAAGATATAAAATAATGGAATCAAATATGAAATGTTCGTATATACCGGTAATCAATTTATTTACATCGAAGTGTCAGATTACAGTACCGCAACATTTACTTTAGCGTCCAAGGGACAATAACAGCTGAGGCAGAAATGACATGCCTTCTGTCTCAAGCGATCACTTCTCTTCAGGTCAAAAATGTTTAGGGGTCAGCCTAGTGCAGTCAAACCTATATTAGCGACCAACTTTATAGAGCAGCCCCGTGTGTATACAAGCCACTCTTCATAACCACAAAATGACACTTTCTAAGAAATCAACATGGACAGAAAAGCCACCTGTCTATAAAGGTCATGTTCCTCATGTGCAAAAGGTGACCATCATAGACAGGTTTTGCTGTAAATCATAATTTGACATTTACAAATACAGTTAGAGCTTAGCTGTCAAACAATCGCTTCATCAGATTCACAGAACGAGTTGCTTCTACTGAGGATTTCGAAGGACTAGACACATACAGCCTACAATTACATGCTTGCTTACTAAAAACCAGACAAAAGTTCTGTATAGAACAAAGGGCTCACCAAAATGGGGCAAAGACGAAATATTAGAATAGGAAAGCTCTACGTCAGCCTATGTATATTCAAGTCTACTGCAGTGATAGTCTCATGGATTGCTTGGGTCGATTAATTAATTGTTAAAAATCAGCCATTGGCCTAGCTTTAAAGACGATATCAAATTTTGTCATCAAGACCTGCGAGTAGCATTGCAGGCTGCAGAACAATCTCTTTGATATTGCTTGCAATATACTCCGCACTAATGGAACAAAAGCTTCGTAGCTCCACCACAAATCCTTTTCAAATCAAGTTCAGAATGTGTCGGTTAGAGTAGTAAAATTTACTTATTTGTGTAAATCTACAAGCCATTAATTCACTTGTTAACATCATATTGGCTCACATCATATAACATGCTACAGTATTCTTGTATGTATGTATGTATGTACAGTGTAACCCGCTTAAGCGCAATAGTAATTTGCCAACGATATCCTTTGCTCTTATTAGGAATTGTGCTTATCAGGACTTGGTTAAGAGAGTTTGTACTGTAAGCATTAATTCGATACATAGCAAATTGTTTGCAGATAAACGGGTTTTGCGCTTATCCGATTTGCGCTTAAACGGGTTATACTGTATTTAGCTCTCAAATATTTTTACGAATAGTTGAAAGAGCAACGCCAACAAAATTATGCTTACAGCTAGTGATAAAATAGAACGGTGCGTAATTGAATAGTAAAAACGTTGTGCTTAGGCCTATATATATATTTAAATTTATATATTCTTAACTTGATCAGTAATGTATAGACATAGTTTATATCATAGCCAGTGCCATTATGAGTGAACTACTATATGAACTATATGAACTACTATATGGTGACTAACTGAACTACACTTCAGTTTTCTGAGAGTGCAAAATATTGACATATTGTCGCAATCCTGCGACATAAATTGAGTCTGTGTACCTGTCAAGTCATCAAGTCCTTCATTGTCCGCACATATTCCCAACTCGGCGGCATATTTGTCTCCGTACCACACAAGCAACTCTTGATATTTTGGAATGCCTTTATAAGTACAATAGAGTATATAATTACGATATTGGACAGCAACCATGTTTTGTTCTGACTGCACTCTAGCACAGTTGACGTAACGCATCCAGTTTCCATGCTTCTTATCCCGACCATCAATGAAATATTTCACATCTCCATCTTCGACGATCTAAAAGAAAGACAACCAGGGGTTCTCATACACACAATACGAGCTGCACCTATATGAAATCTATCTAAAATAATGTGAAGCAATAATCAACAAAACACATGACTTGAGCAATAATTTTTCAATCTTCCATCCTCGCATTTCACAAGTTCTCATAATGCATTTGTATGTCTGTGGTGTCAAACGAAGGGTCAAGTGTTGTGGCGTCACTTTGTCATATGTGTTAGGTGATGGATTGTTCTAGTGTCAACGTGTGTCAGCAGTAGTTTGTATAGTCATGCGTTTTAAATATATAGTGTTGTGCTTTGTAGAATGAAAATCAGCGGCTCAAAGTTCTTGGCGAGGAGCCACTCGCGATGTTGTCGTCTCTGTTTCCCTTGCACTGAACCATCGACTTACAGCATTATTATAATTTATTCGGGATTCTTTACATAATGTATGACATCTTCTTTGTTTACATGCGTATAAATTATTGCTGTAGAATCTCCCAATGTACAAGTAGTTTCATTGTATCTCATAATGCTGAATGAATATTGAATTTCTTGGAATTAGTCTCAACGATCAGTTTGCATCTCGTTTAATGTTGCTAAATGAAATTTAGGCGAGGTTAAAATCATGCCATAGTGCGCACTGCCCACGCATAAGGAATTAAGGCTAGCCTCATAATCAGACAGGTAGTGGATAGCTGTAACAGGAGCAGTATCGGATCATTCTTGCTACCGCCAGCCAGCTGCTAGTCCCACTTGACATACGAGGATTCATGCTCCAACCAACCTCAGTATGCCTCGCAGCATTCGAAACAGCCAGGAGGCAATGAGTCTCCCACCCGCCTTCTTCCATAATGCAACTGGTATGTATCAATTAGGAACTCCACTGACTTAGCAATGTGACTGGGGCTTGGTTGTGGTGACAGTTCTGCCATCAAAACCGCTGCTAATGGCAGGGAAGTACCTCCCGCGCCAATCAAGCATCAAATGCCAAAACCTTATCTATGGTGATGGGTTTAAACAGCCTTTGCTGCCATGATTCTGCTGCTTCACTGTTAATCATGCACAAGAGAAAGCTTCATCAAAAGCCACAAGATCACCAAGCGAGATGCAGTGGTCTATCAATGTGACCGGGAAATCGGGAATGAAGTTATTCTCCGAAACGAACAAATTATTAGGAAATATTTTAATTCCAATGGTGCCTCTGGACCACCCTCTTTCACTATATTTTGATTCTACAAAGCGGTATCAACATATATATTAATATTATATTAAGAAAAATGCTGCTAATTCCAGGAAAGCATGCTGGAAAACTTGGCTCTAAAAAATTGGTATTAGCTGGTTGGATATTTAACAATAGCAAATAATGAATCAAATATTCAGTCTATTCCAAAGAGTTTCTAAAAGGGATAAAAGTATTACTTGTCTGATGTAAGGCTATATACAACAGGAATTGCTACAGAGGAGATACAGCGGCAGTGACTGATACCTCCCACATGTATCTGGGGTCTTGAGATTCAGCGTACTCTCCTTTGAAAACCTTCTTGCCGCCATAAGGTCCAAAAATCCTACCCATGGGTAAATATGTCGTCGCAAAGACTCCATAGCCTGCTCCTGGGATAGAGGATGATCTAATTTCTAAGCCCTCTGGGAGACTGCCAACATAATCGATTTCTTCATGATCATAAGGCTTGTGGAGGGAGGGTTCGATTCTCTTGTGGTCATCTGTCGAAAAAAGAAATCCGTTCTGTCAAGACAGATCATCACTTGCATACAGCAAAACCTGTCTATAATGGTCACTTTTGGGACCTGAAGAAATTGACCTTAATAGACAGTGTGGCCTTTCTGTCCAGGTTGATTTTTATAGGAAATGTCATTTTGGGGTTATGAAGAGTGGCCTTTATACACAGGTGGCTGCTCTATAGAGGTGGCCACTAATGCATGTTTGACTGTACAGCAATAATAAATGTGAGATGTAAGTCTTTCTTGGATGCGGGAGTCTAACAGAGCTTCCAAGAGACAGGAAGGACTGGGACTTCAAGAACACGGCGAGCCACCACCTCGCCTATCCATTCTGTGATCACTGAATATACTTGATTTGATTGATTTTTGATTTGATATATTTGCATGATAAATATCATGACAGGCAGATACAGGATAGAAATTAACGATCACTTATGTACAGCCTACTTCACAACAACATCGAAACAATTCATAAATTACACCTTACAGGGAGACATAAACCTTGCAGTGGGTGACAAACAACCCGCGCACCTACGGATGATATTACAGCATTACAGTAGTAACATTCCACATCATGAGTCTCAACACAGCCTCAAGATAGCACATGAACAGTGTTCGTCAATCTTTTAAGTCCGCATTGCTCTTTGTGTTCATCTTGAAGCCAAAAAACGTCAAAGTGAACATGAAAGACTTGCAATCAATATTGCTTGTATGTTATCTTTCTTGCAAGTTTAGGGAAAATTGTCATGTGAAAATCCCCCTTTTCCCGTGCTGGCGAGGTTGGAATCTCTGCTACAAAATTACAATCGTCTTCTTGGTCCTCCCTTTATTATGTGGAACTGATAGAGGTGGGCCAATTATTGTTTTACAATAATCGATTAATCGTTTGACATAATCGATTATTAATCGAATTAATGCTACAAATAGAAATTTTTGAAATGAGCTCATCAAAGGTGTGAAATACATTTTTGTGCTAAAACGTATGCGTGATTCGCGTCACTGGTAGGAGTAGAAGTTCAATCTTATTGTTACGACATCTGGAGTAGAATATCTGTAGTATCTGACGCCCGGTCAGTGTGAACTTGATGTCGTCATTGTGTAGTCACGTGATTGTAAGAATATGTAGCTGTGTCATCCTGTAATCTTCCTCTTCCCGTCTGTACTTCGTCGTGGTAACAGTCCTGTCTGTCGTCTTATCTACGCTGTGTCTCACGACATAGAGTTCTCTGGCACCAGCGACCATGTGTACTCCTTGGAACTCTGCCATCTCTCCCTGTCGTAGGACCAGCAATGTCTCTATCAATTATATATTATGTGGAACGCGAAAGCCTCCATCTCTCGTCTCTTCGTCCTCCACAAATGGTGACCCCGACGTGAAACAGAACTGAATAAATAATGATGAAAGCAAACAATGAACGATTCGAGATTGTGGATGATTAATTGAATATTTACTGTTCAATGGAGAACTTCAACCGCATCTTTCTTGATTCGAAAACCGAGAGAGCTAAATTTCGTTTCTGTTCCTACGCGTTGAACAAACATTGTACTGAACTAAGAAGCAAATACTGTGGCTAGTGAGAAGAAAACTCTGTCGCTCAGATCTTATTTTTAATGTTTTTGAAGAGTGCAGGGTGGCACAAAGTGCCCGAACCCGCGAACCTAGTTCGCGGAAGGCAGAGAGAAAATTCCGAAGCTTCACAAAGTCCATTTACTCAACAAACTAATTAATTATTCTATGATCACGGCTGTCTTCGGAAAATCCTAGTGTAAACACGATTGCTTCCGACTACACTGCTTTCAACAGCCACTTCGGAAATTCAGATGAAAACTACAATTTGGTTCCAACCGCAAATTTTGGGCATCGCATTTCCGAGAAATTGACGTCCCCGTTTTTTAAATCGAAACACGGAGACTCAAACTCGTCTCGTTGCTTGCACCGCTAATCTGCCAGTCATTCGGATTCCATCCATCAACCACTTTGCAATTATAATTCAGAGTAGGCAGATAAGTAGATAACAAATAGAAATGGGTGCACAGTAACTTCAAATCAGGGAAAGCAACTTTGATATTGATAACAAGTGAGCCGAGTCGACAATCGAGGGGCTGTGAGTATCGTAAACGTTAGGCCTACTTCTGCTTCAAACCTTTTGCGAAAGGAAGAACAAGTATTTTTGGAAGGCCACCGAAAGTAATGAAGTAAAAAGTAAATATCTTTACCTAGCAACCACTTCGTTACAAGTAAAAAGTAATTCTCTACTCCAAAAGCCTGTAATGTTTTTACTTGGATAAAGTAACGAACACTGTTGATTGTTGGGTCAAACCTCAGTGAAACAATAATTATTAGAAATCGAACTTATTATCCGGAAAAACATTTTTCCGAAGTCATCGGGGGAAAAAATGTTGGTTCGCGGAAGGTTTAAAACTTTGTGCCACCCTGGAAGAGTGTTTACTGTTTTCGAATTTTGTAAGCGATGGTTTTGCTTTCCGTATTCACAACCAGTTTCCACTGACGATTTCTTGGAAATCAATACACCTGCAGATGCACACTGTTCACCTTCTATATCCAAACCAAGAACACTTTGATTATTCAAGTCAAGAACAAGGAGAAAAATGATTCAAAATTGAAATTGAATTTTCAGAGTGAGACCCTGGCAGACTATTACAAACGCAGATCCTGATTCTTAGTCCTAGCCTCTAATTCATCATCATCATCATCATCTATTCTGAAAAATCTGATAAGCTAACACAGCTGTTTTCCACAGAGCAGATAAATTCGGGCTATTCATAATAACTTACTACTCGCAGAAGTTTTGAGAGTGTCGAGTAAGCTAGGCTATGGCCATTCAGTGATCAGTCCATCATTAAAATAGGTAAAATTAAAAATTATGACATAAGCAGCAAAATCTTACATGGATAACTTCCTCTCTCATTTGTTTTGCCTTCCATCTACGCCACAATTACTTTATTGACAAGAGAGAATGAACAGGACTGGAGACTTTCCAACGTCGGACAACGTCCTACTCCTACTCCTTCATACTGCACAAACATTGTTTTCGAAAAGAAGCGGGAGATAGTATCGCCAACAAAACATGAAAAATGCTATGCATCTTGTTCGCTCAAATCAAAATTATGCTCAAATACTACAACTTCTGCCCAGTCTGCCAATATTATTTATTTTTTCTAACCAGCCGAGGCAATTCCATAATGGCAACAAAATGGCGACCGAAAACGTGGAAGAAGAAGCTGCAGAAGCACAGTTTATCGTTATAGTCTGCGGTAGGTAAAGCAGTAAAGCACGGTATCTGAAATGTATAGCTAGTTCTAAAAATATACTTAAATATTCATACATATGTTTAAGTGCTTTTGATAACTTTTATGTAAGCTTGTAATAGTCTGATACAGTGATGTTTTGTAAATCACAGAAGTGGGGCCGTGGGGGGTAGGGCTACCAGGTCACAGTTAAAAAATACGGAACATTTGCAAAATTGTGTAGAAATCTCTATCAAAATCAACTAATTTTTGCACTCCATAACACATACATACGGAACGATTCCGGGAAATAGGGAACGTCTGGCAACCCTAGTGGGGGGACGGATATAAAGTTGAGAATATGTCAGGGGCGTCTGGGGCGAAGCCCCGCCCCTCCCTGAAATGCCCTTGGTAGGGACATCCGGGACATGCTTCCTGGGGAATTTTATTGGAATGTTTACCCTTCAAAAATGTCTCTGAGTGAATTTTATGGTGATATATTCAGGGGTGCACAGAGTGTTATTTATTCTGGATTTCGCGAGGTTGGTTTACAAATCCATTGTTTTCCATCCATTGCGACCCCAGTCTAATTTCTGCAAACTGAACTCAAAAACAAATCATTTTCAAGAAAAGAGGCTTTGCTGTAGCATGGATTGTATTCTTCAAAATTGCCGCGTGCGACCATTTGCACGCCTAAGCAGGTTCAGGCGTGCGGTGGCGTGCGATTTCAATTTAAAGAAAACTCATTTGAAACGACAGGCAGTTCATAAACGATCTACCGTAACCTGTCAGAGATATGCCCAG
>OFHS01004948.1:0-12772 GCA_900245855.1 Calvadosia cruxmelitensis
TTGTTTACACTGTTATTTCGGCTTTTGAAATTCAACACCTATTCGTCATTCGAACCAGCTATTGTTCAAGGTGTAAAGGTCACGCCCATTATCTTTTGATGAGAAATTCATGTGAGCGGCTGTGCGTGAAATGGTCAACGCACGTGCTCTCAGTGCTTTGTTTATTGCTGTTCTTCTTCCGGATTGAAAATTGCAAACTAGCGATTAGTTACAACTCTTTCTGATTCTAGCGAACTAGATATCTGGTTTGAAAACTAGTTCGCTAGAACTAGAAACTAGTTCCAGGAAAAACTAGTCAGAAAACTAGAAACTAGTCAAAAAACTAGTTCGCTAGTCTAGCGAACTAGTTTTAGTTCGCTACTACCCACCCCTGCTGGTTGGTTCCAAGTTGTCAGCAATGAGCCTGTCAAGGACACGAAATGGCAATTTTGCGACTCACAAGCCGGCCGCACTCCACCATGACAGACTTTGAGAACTCTGGCCCNCAACTTAACAGAGCTAGATAAGAGAATAGACTGAAACGTAAATCCAGTGGCGTAGTCTGCTTGTAATATTTGGGGGGCAAACGGTTGCGCCCCCAGACCTCGCAAGAGGCGAACATGTTTGGGAGTTGTTGTACCCCAAGAACACGTTAGGGTTTACTGCAGAACAGCAGTTTCGAATCCAGTAAATATATTTATATAGATTCCTGATTCACTGACAGTACAACAGTAATACTCATATTCAGTGGTGGATTGACTACTTTACTTTTGTAGTTCGCTACAATTACAACTACTCTTTAAAAATGTAGTTCGCCACAGCTACAACTACATGAGAAATAATGTAGTTAGCTACAACTACTCGCTACTTCTCCCAAAAAGTAGCTAACTACTTCGCTACTGACTACTTTCATTTTCTTACAAAGTCAATCAGAAGCAAGAATTTTGAGTTTTTATCATTATTCACAAGATATACATTATACAACTTGTTATGCAAACAAGACTTCAATCATTGGTATTATCATGCTACTTTTAAGCCAATTCTATAGTTCTAGTGGGCAGTATTGTGTCAACTATCAAGCCGTTTTCAGGAAACAATGTGCTACCGTCTCGGAATTTTCAAAATCCAGATGCTAATGGAAATGAGAAAAAGTAGCTAAAGCGATTATCCTAAATCAAAAAGTAGTTCGCTAAAAACTACACTTCTTTCGTTAAAAAGTAGTTCGCTACAGCTGCAACTACTTTTTGAATAATGTAGTCAAAAACTACTTCGCTACACAGGAAAGTAGTTCGCTACAAGTAGCTAACCACTTGTAGTTCGCTACTTCCACCACTGCTCATATTACAGAAAAGAGTTACCCTCACCCATCAACTAGTTTCTCACCGGATTTCGCTTTGTTTAATTTATGCCACCCCTTGCCCCCCCTTTGGCTACGCCACTGCGTGAATCTGAGACTGTTTGACTGTGGCCGATGTGCGAGAGTTAAAAAAGCTCTGACTGTGGCCGATATGGCCTTGTTTCATGATAGAGCCTCAGGACTGTAGCCTTTTGTTCTGCAAGAAAGCAAAGTCTATATGGTTATTATGTAATCCAGAAACCAAAAGATGTCTTCTCCAGGGACAACGGTCAGGTACTTCTTTGTCAATTTTGAAGAAATGTGATGCAATACAAGAGATATGTAATCAGTGCTTTATTGGCAAAAATCCATTGTAGCTGCACAAATGCCAAATGGGACACATAGGTCCACTCCGATAGATTAGGCTATGACTGCTAGGAGGAATCAGAACTGATCGAATTTGGTTATGAAGTTGTTCCATTACATTGGTGCCAGTCATTTCCGTTCCAAACTCATTACGCATGGTTGAACTTTTCTTATTCCCATACATATATATCATCTGAAAACTATAAAATGTCTAGTCTTGTCATACCTCTACTACTTTTTATTCTTCATATTTCTTTCAGAACATCAAATTGAACAGATTGGAAAGCAACTGATATCTTGCAATGTGAAACTTGAGACTGCCCTGAAAGAGAACAGTGGACTTGTAAATGCGAAAGAAACTTTAGGTGGGTAAAGAGAACAATGTATTGCAGCAAAGACTGGACACTCTCGTTAATGTCCTGACTTTGTGCTTGTAATTAGTAAACTTGACTGCTGTTTTGTATCTACTGGATTTACTCATTTGAGAGCGATAGGGATGTATATTGCCTTGGTGCCGATGTGCCAACAGGGTTCGAATTAACTTTCAAAAAACGATTTGTGATTTTTTATACTCGGCCACGCCCCTTTTGTATTGGCCACGCCCCCTTTAACGTTTTGACTGACATAAGTATAACAGAGACAGACGAGACAAAGAACGACGTTCGATTGAAGCAATAAAATAGGACGTCAAATGAAATAACAATAACATGTAATGATGGAATGTATTTTTCAAAATAGACGCATTCTCTCATTCGTATGCACCAGCGCATTGGGACATGTGATCCCATTCTACGATTGACCTCACCAGAACAGAGGAGGCTAAACCAAATGAAAGTTTTGTAAATCATTCAATCCATTAGCCAGAAACCAAACATTAAACGGTCACTTGTCCATGATATTGCCTCAGTGTTTTGTAATCCAGGAAAACGCTAATTGTGCACGAATAAATCCATGGCAGGCCCCTCCAGGTCAATCCACGATATGTTATTGAAGTTTTGCCAGGCAGTGTTAATTCAGTCAGAGTGGTCAGACTGCTAACTGCATTTCTATTTGATGATAATAATCCTTTCAAAAATCTGATGAGCTTTGAGCAACTCAACCAACTTTGGCATGCTAAACAGGTTCACGTTACTGCCGTCCTGCCGTTGTGAGAATCTTAATTGTTATCCAAGCAGAGAAAGACAGTGGAAAACAGCAAAGAATAACAGAGTACATTGGCAGGATGGTTAAGGCTTTGCGACTTTTGTTTCAAGATCTCCCAGAGGCATCAGCGTAATTTGAATAAAGAACAGTTCAACTTATTTCTTCCCCTGTCCTCGCTAAACGCAGCGCGAAGAGAAAGCACGTGCTTTGACCATTTTCACGCACAGCCGCTCACATGAATTTCTCATCAAAAGATAATGGTGTGACCTTTACACTTAGAACAATAGCTGGTTCAAATGACGAATAGGTGTTGAATTTCAAAAGCCGTAAAATTGATGTAAACAAACAGCAATGCGACAATTGTACGGTTCTCAAGATTTGCACGTGTGGTGCAATTGTTGTATTGTGTGCACGGCGATAAAGTGCGTGAACGAAGAAACAGTAAAAGCGCGAAGAGATAAGAAGAGATCGATTCGTGATTTTTCAAGATTTTGTGAAAATCGATTCGTGATTCTTGAGAAACGATTCGCGATTCGCGATCGCGAACCCGTTATTTCGAACCCTGGCCAATATGTTATATTTTATCAAAGCCGATGCAGTGAAACCTGTTTATAACGGTCACCTTTGGGACCTTAGGCAAATGACCTTTATAGACAGGTGGCCTTTCTGTCCAGGCAGATTTCTATAGAAAGTTTCATTTTGGGGTTATGAAGAGTGGCCTTTCTATACAGGTGGCTGTTCTATAGAGGTGGCCGCTAATATAGGTTTGACTATATATGAACATCTATGTTGTTGTTTGCCATTGCTAATTAATAGTATATTATTGATTGCTGGTCTTATAAAAACTACTTTGCCTGTTCATCGGTCAGGCAAAATCAGAGCTTGTTGGGATCTGATCGTGTTGGGGAAATTAACTTATTGAAAAGCATTAACTAGTTGACAAAGGCTTGAACAACTTTGTAGGCCTTATGCCTTACAGCGTGTGTCAGGTGTTAAAAAACAGTATGTTTTAGACTGGCAGACAGTCAGCTTTCAAACTGAATTTGAGTCGAACAAACTAAAAGGCAACTTATTCTAATCAATTGCAGAAGAGAAGGTTGGGCAACTTACGCATGATGTCAAAGATTTCGAAAGTAGGCTGGTTGAAGCGCAAGATGAAATGGTGAGAATTGTAAATTGTCAGCAAAGCAGTTTGAACTGGGCTTCATGGTGTTTTGATGTGGTGATTAATCTATTATAACTCTTTTGTTATGACAATATTCAAATTCCTTCCTCCCAAACACCGTGTAGCTCATGTACCTTGCTTGCTCGATAGGTCAGTTTTCTTTCAGCCGAGTAGTTGTTCTAAATGGTAACTCATAAACGGAGGGAGTCTCGCTGTGTTTGGATCCTGTTGTTGGCGATCCCTGACAGAGTATTCACCCCAAATTGTGAGCCGCTAGACCAACACTATTGTATTCTTTGACAGGTTGTCTATAAATTATTACGGTCTATGTCTACACAGCAGTTCATCCATTATTCAGTAAGCCCATTATGAGCATTACAGTGGTAGCAAAAAGAATAGTCAAATAATTGGGCTCTCCTTGACTTGATTTGTTGTTGTCTAAAATCCTACCCTTTGTAGTCAATGTGTCCTACGAGACCACCCAAGAAAGAAAATAGAAACCAATAAAAGTGGTATCTTAAGTCAAGTGGTCACACAGTAAAAGTACATTGTATTTTGTCAGAGCCTTTAGGTACCACTTGATGGTGGTTCCTTACAACTGGTTAATGCTTAATGATGGGAATCTCTCAATGTAAAACAAGTCTTCATTAATGTAAGCTTCCCTTCATAACATTTTTGGTTATTTACATGCATAGATGTTGTCTGATAATGCTTGTTGATATGTTTGGCTTCCTGCATCTTCAGCGGCAACTTAACAGCAACAAAAATCAACTACAGCATGAGAAGATTGAGCTGGTTGGACTTACAAACAGGAAAGGAGAAGAATATGAACAGCTTAGAGGTAAGTAATGACGTTAATGCTCGTATTTGCATTCAGTCTCATTTCTCACTTTATTCTAATTTGTTGAATGTGTTGGTGCAGTGCAACTCAATCAACAGGCAATGTCCCACCCGCGTCTGGAGAAGTATTTTGACCCTTAACTGCTTGGCTTGTCTACAACGCTATAAACAGCTCAATAGGCACATTGCCGATATGCGCGACCTTCTTGTTTGTGACGTTACGCCACACAGGACATCAAATTGCTCCACAAACGTTACAATATGAGCTACAAAATTCACACAATGACACAGCCTGATAATTGACACCTATATTGAGACAAGATGACAAGAACAGTCATTGTGACAATAGACCTTTTTCATGAGCTACCATTACGGGAAAAACCAGTGCATTGTGGGGCAAGTTGAGTGCCTGAAGCAGCAAAGAAAATGGATTTCTGACCCAGAATATTAACAAGAATCATATTTTCAAGCAAAGTAGCACAGCTTGAAGCAATCTGCATTAATATCAAATCCAGTTTTCTTCATATTCAAAAATCAGAGACATCAACCTGCCCCATAATGCACTTGCTTTCTCCAAAATGGTAGCTTGTGAAAGTGGTCTATTGTTAACAAATTTTTGTTTCAAGCAGAGATGTTACAGCTTGACAACTGTTAAAGTGCCCATAAACCCAAAAACTTTATTCCAGATATCGGGGCAATCAACGTTGAAAGCTACAAATATCATGGAAATTTTTAGTTTTGAGATCTCCTTCTATTTTTTATGATTTATTGAAAATCAAACCTCGCTGAATGCTAAAGGACTGGTTCAAGGACGCGAGGCGTCTTGTCTTCAAAATTGACACCTGTATGCAAGTTGGAGGTGTACTTGAGATCATTGCAGAGAAAGAGATGCGACAGGAAACATATCTATTAATATCGATTTTGTTAGTAAACATTTTCCTTTTCTGTGATTTTACAACAAGAAACACGCATGGAACAACGACATCAAAACCAACTGCGTTGCGAGAAACAGCAATGCAGATGCTGACGAACAGATAAATGCATTCAGTAAAATAATCACAACAGGACCCATTTTTAAATCAATGATGAAGTAATAGGAAATCTCTAGCTGAATGCTTGTCAAGCCATCGGAGTGAATGTAGGGCTTACAAAAGTTAGACATCAATTTGTGAGTTGCAAACGATGTCCAATACGTTAAAACCACACCAAACCGTTAGAACTTCACCGACGAAGTTGTCGTTGAAAGCTGCAAGAAGGCTGGACTGGTGTGGCGGCACTCGCTTTCTCACGCGTTTAACAGCATCGTAAAGTTATAGTTTATTCATGCAAAGTCCAGACAAGGAGAATCTTGATCGAACTTGGATTCAGACGAACTCGCAAGCTGCAACGGAGCATTCACAGAACTTATCGAAGACGGAAACAAGTTCTGAGCACACAACAAAGGCTGGCAATAATTTGATTTGTAATTTTGCATCCTCCGTATTTGAAAACCAATCTTAGACCAGCTACATGCAAGCAAGAAAGCATATGATCGTAATTCCATCGCTTCTCAGGTCCAATGCGAGGTATAGTTGTAGTGATTTGTAAGTGGTTGCATCTCACGTCCAGACGTTGTCTCGCTCCTCTTCGTGATAAGCTTTTTCTCGCAGTCGTAGTATTGTCGCATTTGAAATTCCCTGTTCGAAGACAGTGCAAATATGGTCGCTGTCAGAGTCAATCACTCGAGCTCAACCTTGCACTGAACAAATTTTAATCTCAGTTGACAAAGTTGCCTGCTCGAGCAACACGAGCACGAACGTCGCAGCCTAATTTGTTCAAGCACTGAAAGCAAAATCACAAGTGAAATGTTCATCTCTCCGATTGTTGTCATTCAAAGTCAACACTTCTCACATACGTGGGAGCGAAAACAATGGTAAACTTTTCAGCTGCAAGAGGATGCAAAAAAGTTTCTCGACGCCAAAGTTGTGTGTCCCTGCTGAGTTTCAGTCACTCGCAGGATCAACGCGTCTGCAAGAAATTCTAGCATTTTCAACTTTGGAAATTTATGAAAAAAAACAATTCCTTATCTAAAATTCTAAAATTTTCCAAGAATTCAAATATAAGTGTCTTCTTATGGCCGGTAAAGTCGCTTAGGATTTCGAAGCGAAAATTCTGAGAACTGACCGCGCGACGAAATTGTTTAGACATGCCAATCACCTTATCTCTCTTGGACACAACGCCTCTTGTTCCTTAATTGATCAAGATCGTTTTTGACAACGCGAGGAAATATCGCATTCGCGATCAAATCCTTGCAACGCGATTTTGCGATAAATGCAATTAAAAAAGATAGAATTGCGCGATTTGAAAAATTGAAAGGGATTCTTTACCAGGAAGACTAGCTCTATCAATACAACCAATAAAAGTTCTGGGGTTTATGAGCACTTTAAGAACTAGAGTACTGACTTGACTATAAGTTTTTAAGTAAACTGGTTAGTATCTTGCCTTCTGCACAGTCACAGAACGGTAATACCAATCGTAGGAACTAGGGCTGTGACCATGGAAACTATTATTCGTGGGATAGTTTATGTTAGTGATATCATCATGTCTGTCTTTGGGGCTACACATGAATACTATTCAAGTGTCTCTTGGTCAAATCACTGTTAACTTGATTTTTGATTGTTGCACATTAGATGAATGGAAAGCTATGTCATCCAAAGTTGCAGAAATGAAAAGAGAGAAGCTGGAAATTAAAGTAAGGAATGATACATTTTTATACAGCTATAATTACATTATGCAGTTCTTTATTTACAATTTCCCTTCAAAGTAATGTTTCAAATATACATTTCTAAACAAAGAAATGGTCTTGCAGTTCGTGACAGGGAATTCTACAGTTTTGGTCCTGCAATTGAATTTCTCTGTTAGAAGAGCTTTGTGTGCTTTCATTGAACGATGCATTTGCTCTCTGAGAAATTTCCTCTTTACATAAGTACAGTCAAACATATGTTAGTGACCACCTTTATAGACCAGCTACTTGTGTATAAAGGCCACTCTTCATAACCACAAAATGATATAGACAGCAAGGCCACCTGTCTATAAAGGTCATTTTCCTCAGGTCCCGAAGGTGACAATTATAGACAAGTTTCACTGTACAGGTGTACCAATAAGTTACCGTAACTATGATGCATTTTCTTGAAGTGCTTTTTGTTCTTTTGCTAGGATAAACTCGACGAAGTTCAGAGCAGTGTGATGGTCAATGAGGTACAAAGAATTCAGCTTCCTGCTAAGCATCTCAAAGCATAAGAGTTGTTTCTTATTATCTAGATCTCGTTTGAAATGCGCAATTAAACATGTTATAACTGCGAACCAATCCCACAGTGATGACAGACTTGTTGCTTTGACAAAACGACAAGAACATTGAATGAAATTTCCAGATAAATCATTTCATCAGCAAAGCTATGATCTAAGTAACATCACAGCTTTGGATCACAGCTGTAAGCATTGTTGTATGGATGTGTGCATAAGAACAAAGGACACTGCCTCGTTTCATTTATTCTGAAATCCGTTAAGCAACTTAATGCTTTTTTCACGAAGCAGATACATGGGAATGGCATCATCATAATACAGCAAGAAAAAAAGTTAGTATAGAATTGAAATTTACAGATAGAGCTAAACAAAGTAATACTGACATGTAGTAGCTTAATAGTGACATTTCAAAGAGTCCAAATGACAGCAACGATGAAGAACAATGGACAACAAATCACGACGGAGGCATAACAGCAACTGACAAAGAGACGAACAGCATCCAAGACATGGCGACGGGCGAGAATAACGGTTACATTTCAAACAGTCCAATGACAGCAGCGACGAAAAACAATGGACAACCAATCACTACGGAGGCATAACAGCAACTGACCTCTTGGTGGTTTCATTGTCTAAGAGCTGACAGCAGTCTTCGAGTGATATTTGTCTAGTAATAACACCGACTGAGAGCAAAATAAATGTATTATTTTCTTACTGCCTCAAGCACTCTCCACTTTTGGCAATAAAAAGTTGTCTTGTATCATTGCCTTTGCTGCTGTCAAAAACTGAAATATCATTTCCGTTGCTGCGAGTGATCCTGGCCTGTTCCCTCTGATTTTGCTGTTAAGGGCACTGGTGATCTCCAGTAAATGTTGACCTACATCTAGATATTGTAGAGTACAAAAATGGAGAAGAGCTGTATGTAGTGAGACACAGGACAGAATACAGGACAGAAAGAGTTGTTGACACGACGAGGTATAATTACAAGATGACACAGCTACATATTCTTATAATGATGTGACTACGCAATGACAGCTTCAAGTTCACAAGGACCACACGTCAACCACCACAAAACATAATTATGCTGGATCCTAATCCCACTACATTTGTTTAACCAGCTCTGTAATTCCTTTTGTGTTCCCTTTTCGGCACAATTTCTATGATAACTACAATGCGAATGCAAAGGGTTATAATGATCTTTGGCCAGCCATGGAAGTTCATTTTGCAATCATGATTTCCTGCTTTTATAATTTCATTGTGGCCTTGCAGTTTAAGGAGAGGAGACTTGAGCTGGAGAAAACAACTCTGCAGCAGCAACTGGATGAGCTCAATCGTCTTCTAGAGGAGAAAGAAAAAGAGCTAGCTCAGGTAAAGGGGTTTATGGATTGCTGTTCTGGTGGACACTGACATAGACACTGAGGTGGACAGCAGCATTCACACGTTGGACTGGCTGATCTTCATCCTTGCTGGTTAATGCATCCGCTGACCGCATGATGAAGAAGGGCAGGACCAGCTCAATGGTCCTGCGCAGTAGCAAAATTGTTGGCCGGACAAGTGCCCTGGGCGTGTGCCGCTGATGACGATGTTGTAGGCCTATTGATTAAAGTAATTTAAATGCAAAGTCACTGGTATAAAACGTCTCCTCAGGAGGGCAGAAGGCCTTTTGTGAAGTTGGCCTGTAAGGGAATAGTCATTTTTCAGGCCCCCATTTCAAGAAGTATTGGATATTGAATTATCAGATTGATGGGTAGGCTATATGGTTGCTATTTCTAGTTTCTGTGGCTACATTTGCTCTTTTGTACCAGATCATGCTCGACTAAAAATAATCACGCAGTTCTATCCACCATTTGTTGTTTCTGGTTTACAATGGTATCTATACCGCTGTATATGATTTACCTCCAGGAAGCGCCATCAGTGCTACTGAAGTCGAAAATGGCTGGACAGGAGCAGGAGGTTCGTATGGGCTTGGTGAACTGTTGAATGAGCAGATCGTATTGGCATATACAGTCAAACCTGTCTTAGGAGACCACCTTTAGCACCAAGGAAAAGTGGTCTCTAAACACAGGTCTTGTGGATTGTATTGTTTTAGCTTTGAAGGAATCACTGGAATGTTATCTCTTAGCACAGGGGTCAATTAATTATGACAGGTTGTGATGATTGACTTGAACAGTCAAAGACTTGCCGCACCCCAAGGCAGAAGGCAAATGGGAATTATGTGCTTAGTATCTTGCTAATAGCTTTGTATTTAAGTCCTCATTTCATTTGATAGCTCAGCTTGTGCTTTGCTCACATTGCCTGATCAGCTGGTCAGATGTGTTATGCTGAGCGGCGTGTCACCAACTATGCCGGAGGTCTAGTCATTTGTAGATAAATGTAGTTTTAGTCTATTCGACGAAATTTGGACTAAAATAATAAAATGAGTCAATACAAAAACTCAACCAACCCTTGCTCAAAGGGTAGATCTTGAAAAGCTGTTGGGAAACCCGCAGTAGAGGGAGTTCGTAACGAGGATTCTTACAATACACCTCCCCCTGTCACAAAACAACTGCGAAGCAATGAAAAGCTTATTAGATGCTCTGTTGAAACAATTGCCTCCGGCTTGATCCAATTTGAATCCTTGTAGTATCGCATGCAGTAAAATGGAACACAGGCCACTCCCGATGATCAGCAACGCATGATCACCGTATTAACGGTATTATGTTCACAGAGAAATACAATTGAAGCACATGATAATTTGAACCTTATAGTTGGGCTTGTGTTTAATAATTTTGCTCAAACAATCATCATGTTGAGCTTTCGAATGCTTTTGAACTGTTAATGCCTTCATGGGCATCCTCCATTGCAATGTAAGCTGTCCAGAATAATATATGATATACTTTTACGTTTGAACTGATAGCTGGCTAAATTCGTTTCTTTACTACTTGTCAGTTGGGGACTGAAACTAATCTGTAGAGAAGTAGTTAGCTACCGTTGGGAAAATGTGGTGAGTAGTTGTAGCTAACTACTTTATTTGCGCTGTTGCTATAATTGTAGCAAGTTACATTTCTGCAGGGTAGATGTTGTTGTAGCAAACTACAAAATAAAGTAGTCAATCCAGTAGTCAATCGTTTGCTTCTACTTTACAAATATCTCTTTTGCTTTGCAAATTACACAGATCTCAAGGCTCACTTCTGAGAATACATCTCTCAAGACAGTTAACAAGGAGCAGGAAGAGGAAGTCTCTAGACTCATAGCAAGAATAAGCAAGGTATCGTAATTGCCTCTTATATACTGGTATATATGCTTTGCTCTTCAAAACGCTGAAATTTGCACTTTGATTTGTTGCAATATTGAGCCGAGTTTAGTTTGATTGGATAAATTTATGTATTGTATATTGCTACGTTTGCTGCTTTGCGTTGTCTAGTTGGCAGTTTGCACATTGAATAGCCGGTGTCTACTCTGCATTCAATAAAATATGAGAATAATCTAAGGGAATAGTCTTGCTCAATAGATAAAGAAACACCAGCTAGTATACAGATCAAGGAGCTGCCAGATTTAAGTTGCTAGTCAGAATTCTGCCATGTTGGTCTTCTGTGGAGAAAGATAGACCTTCGTCACCTTCATTCTCCTTTTTTCCAGTAAATGTAAATTTGTAATCGAACCTAGGCGACCAAGGGACTTTTAAACAGGTGGTCACTTAATACAAATGAATTGAATTGTTTGAACTTTCAAGGGACCACTCCGCGGTGGTCTCATGCTACATGTGGTTGCTTGAGACATACAGTGATTAATGTTTGGACAGTATTGATGAAATTATCGGAAGAACGCCAGTCAATGTATAGATGGTGCTCCCTGCTGAGAACAGTAGTTTATGTGTTACCCTTATTGACCTGAAAAGTGCAGCGCTGACTACTCCGTAACACATCATCTGCCATGAGGAAGAGAATGATTCTGCGATATATAATTTTTTCATTTTCTCTTCTCATTTGTTGATAGCACAAACAACATACAGCCAATGCAGAGCAGCACCTGCAAAAGGAACTCAACTCACAGACTAGACTGGCTCTGCTTTACAAGGTGAACAGCAGTGCAGCTTACCTTTGTGTATGTTTGCGTGCCATTGTATTGCATTCTGTATTCCTTTGTGTAGTTTTAAAGGCTCTGCTGTGTAGTCTTTTACAATTTAGACCCAGTTTATTCCTTCCAGGAATGAAGCACTGTAGCAAGTGGCACATCAATGATGTATTATATTTTGGCATAGTTATAGCTAATGTAGGATATAATCAGACTTGTTCCTTTTGAGAAAATCCCAGAGTACGAGTACGAGTACGAGTGCCTGGCTCGCGAGTACGAGTAAGAGTGGCGAGTGGCATTTGAAAATTTTAGCGAGTACGAGTACGAGTGGCGAGTGAGACTTCTGCGAGTGCGAGTACGAGTACGAGTGCGTAAATTTTATCGGCGAGTACAAGCGCGAGTGCCATATCGGTAAATTCAAAGGTAAAATAATTAATTCACGTTTTTGAATCCAACCTCAATTTTGACGTTCGATTTCGAGGTAAGAAGCGACAGAATCAAAACAGTTTGTCCTTCGAAGGAATTCCCGCTAGAGCTATCAATTCGCAGCTTCCCAAGTGCTAATTGAATAACAAAACTTTCCGTGAATGAACTCTGCTGTGAAAGCCATC